>WEIT01037442.1:4038-15354 GCA_013389985.1 Dryoscopus gambensis | reverse complement strand
CACGGATTTAGAGACCGGGTTGTAACTGGGAGGAAAAGAGCTTTTGGAATTTTGTGATATTGAGCGTTTTTTGGATGAGGAGAAGTCATTAAAAATCCCCACAGCTTGGAATAAAAATCCCCAAAATCTGGTATAAAAACCCCCACAACTCGTAATAACAACCACCCCAGTTTGGTATAAAACCTCCCACAACTTAGAATAAAAGTCCTCAAAACTTGATATAAAAATCCCCACAATTTGGTATAAAAACCTGCAAAACTTGGTACAAAAACCCCCTAAACTTGGTGTAAAAATCCCCAAAACTTGATGTGAAAAATCCCCCAATTTGGCATCAAAATCCTCAAAACTTGGAATAAAAATCCCCAAAACTTGGTATAAAAATCCCCCTAAGTTGGTATAAAAATCCCCACAACTTGGTATAAAAATCCCACAACTTGGTATAAAAACCTCCACAATTTGGAACAAAAATCCCTCCAACTTGGTATAAAAATCCCCCAAACTTGATATAATTTTCCCACGATTTGGTATAAAAATTCCCACAATTTGCAATAAAAATCCCCCAACTTGGTATAAAAATCCCCAAAACTTGATATAAAATTCCCACGATTTGGTATAAACCCCCCCCACAATTTGGAATAAAAATCTCCCAAACTTGGTATAAAAATTCCCACAATTTGGTATCAAAATCCCCAAAACTTGGTATAAAAATTCCCACAATTTGGAACAAAAATCCCCAGAACTTGATATAAATTTCCCACGATTTGGTATAAAAATCCCGCCAAGTTGGAACAAATATCCCCCAACTTGGTATAAAAATCCCCAAAACTTGCAATAAAAATCCCCCCAATTCGCTATAAACCCCCCCAAAACTCGGCACAAAACCCCCCACAACCGGGAACAAAAAACCCCCAAACCTCGGCATTCAAAATCGCGTTTATTGCGGAATTTTCGCAGCGCAACAAAGCCCGGCTCCGACACCAGCCGGGAATAAAATGAGGAGACGAAATCCCGAGCACCCTCGGGTGGCGAAACATTCCCGGCTGGAGCGGAGACGGCTCCGCGTGGGATTTGGGATTCCTCTTTTATCCCGTCTGAGCCACGCCCGCGCTCCATCCCTTCCCAAACTCGTCTGGAGCCGCGTTAATTATCCATAAATCCGCCAGGAATATTCTCGGCCTGAGCCGGCCTTGGACACCTCCGAGGAAATTCAAGGGGTTCCTACAAATCCATCCTAAAAATCTTCCTGTTTTTTTCACGCATAAATCTGAATATTTATGGGGAAATCCGCCTGAATTCCAGGTGGGAGCAAGGCCAAAGGGGATGAGCTCCTCCCTGGGTTTGGGGTTGTTTTTAAACTTCCTGAACCCTGCGGTGTTCCGTGATATTTTTTGGGGGGGGGAGCTCTAGGATTTGGGGGAAAAAAAAGCAGGAATTCGGGTGGAACCGTGCTGGAAGCCATTCCCGACGGGAATTCCCTGCTGTTAGTAGAGGAGAGCGCGTTAGAGGGAGGGGCGGCTGGAAGGAATTCCCGACAATTCGGGGATTAAAAAAAAAAATGGAAAAAAGGCTTGGGGAAAAAAAAAACTCGGGATGCAAGGGACAAAAAAAATTATCTCCGGGATTTTCAGCTCTACTTCTGCCACAGGCCGGGCTGCTCCAGCTGCTGCTCCAGGGGAGGGAATTTGTCGGGAAGGGAGCGCTGCTGCGGCTCGGGGCAGGGAGCCGGGATGGGCACCGGGATCTGCCGGCATTCCTGCTTTTCTGGGAGGGACACCGGGATTTCCCGGCATTCCTGCTTTTCTGGGAGGGACACCGGGATTTCCTTGCATTCCTGCTTTTCTGGGAGGGACACCGGGATTTCCCGGCATTCCTGCTTTTCTGGGATGGACGCTGGGATTTCCTTGCATTCCTGCTTTTCCTGGGAACACGGGACGGGCTCAGGGCACGAGACTGGGATTGGGACTGAGGTTTCCTTGCATTCCTGCTTTTCTGGGATGGACACCGGGACCTCCCGGCATTCCTGCTTTTCTTGGGAACACGGGACGGGCTCAGGGAGTGGGACTGGGATGGGGACGGGCGTGTCCCGGCATTCCTGCTTTTCTTGGGCGCATGGAGCAGGTTCAGGGCACGAGACTGGGATTGGGACAGGGGTGACCTTGCATTCCTGCTTTTCCGGGATGGGCACCGGGATCTCCTTGCATTCCTGTTTTTCTGGGATGGACGCCGGGATTTCCTTGCATTCCTGCTTTTCCGGGATGGACACCGGGATCTCCTTGCACTGCTGCTTCTCCTGGGAACACGGGACGGGGTCAGGGAGTGGAGCAGGGATTGGGAGTGGGATTTCCTTGCACTGCTGCTTTTCCGGGATGGACACCGGGATTTCCTTGCATTCCTGCTTCTCCGGGACGGACACCGGGATTTCCTTGCACTGCTGCTTCTCCTGGGCGCACGCTGCGCCCTCGGAGCAGGGAACGGGAACGGGAGCAGCCGCCGGCACCGGGATCTCCTCGGCCTCCTGCTTCTCCAGCGCTCCCGGGGCCGGTTCCGGGCAGGATTTCCCTGCCAGGCTCGGGGCAGGCTCGGGTGGGAATGTCGGGGGCAGCTGGGTTTGCTGCTGCTGCTGCTGGGGCGGGCACTGGGGCACCGCGGCCACCGGAGCGTCCCCTTCTTTTCCCGGCTCTGGAATCGCTTTTTCCGCGCACTTCGCCGGGATTTCGGGATGCTCCGGGCTCTGCTTCGCGAGGGTTTTGCCCAGGCCGGGGGGCAGCGTGAGCTCCTGCTTGATTTGCATCTGGTTCAGAGACATCTCCGCGGGGAAACGGGACCGCCTGGAAGAAAAAAATGGGAATTTCCTGAGCCCCGCTGAGGGCGGGATGAGGGTGACGCAAATACAAAAATCATCTTAAAAGGAACCAAAGTTTTCCGCCGTTTCGCCCTTGGCTTCCCCGAGGTTTCTTCCCGAACTGATTCCTCCTTTTCCATCCTCTCCCTCGGCTCCTGCCCTGATCTCGTCCCTCCTCCCTGGGGAGGCAGAGCCGCCCCTTCGGACCCGCAGCCGATTTCCGCCTCGCCGCTCTTCCCAAAATCCCAAATCCCTCTGATTCCCGACCTGGGGAATTGCGGACAGCAGGCGGCAAAGCCCCGAACCCCCATAACAACACCAAAAAACTGACTAAAATCAAACATTTCATGACGTTTGTTGTGCCTGAAAAAAAGAAGAATATAAATGCGGGAACAACGCGGTGTTTTGAATGGATAAACCCCAAATAATTCGCGCGGGTTTGCCCCTGGATTTCCAGCTTTTCCTTGGAATTCGGAATGCCAGGGGAGGCTCCCCGAGGCTCCGGCGAGCTGAGGGTTAAATTCACAGGAGGCAGCTCCTCCTCTCGCTCCGGTCTCACCCCGACTCCGGCGACAACGCCAAGGAATTCGGCGGCCCCGGCTCGGTCCTGGGCGTGAATTATGCGGGGTGGGGCATCCCCGAGCTTGGGGAGTGTCCCCGGTGACCTCCGTCACCTCCCGGGGCTCCTCCCGGGGCCACCGCGAGCCCCCGGCGAGTTGGGGACAGTTCCATGGCTCGCCTCGGGAATTCCTGCGCTCGCCTCTCTTTTTTTAAAATCCACGGGCAGGAGTGACAGGTGAGAATTCCAGGAGCGGCCTTGGAGGGGGCGGTTCGAGCTCCTCGCCAGGCGGAGAGAGAGGGAAATTCCTTCTCCCTTCCCCGGGGGGGTTCCCAGCTCCTCTCAAAGCCAATTCCCTCCTCTTTCCCTCGCCCTCCCCGTCGGGATCGCTCCTCTCTTCCCGGTTTTTATTTTTACATCGGATAAGACCTTAATGAATGAATTAATTAATAACTCGCTCCTGACAGGGATGCGGCAGCACGCTGGGGAATGTTTTCATCCCTCGGCCCCCTGCAGCTCCCAAATCTGCCTTTCCCCAAAGAATTCCTGCGTGAAACGGAAGTTTTAACGATATTTTTAGGTTATGAGCAGCAGAATCACGGGAAAATCGGTTTGGCAGGGGAGGATTCGGGGTCCTTCCCCGGAGGGAGGAGATTCGTCCCTAAACCAGCGGAATTCCATCTGATCTGCGCCTCAGGAAGAGTCTAATTGAGGACTTAATTGCCCTCAGATTTAGACTCGGTCTTAATTTGCCTCCCAGAGCCATTTCCAGGCTGCCCCAACGCCCACAAATTCCCTCCTTTCCAAGAACCCTCCGCGTGTCCCGGGGCACCAAATCCAGCCCTTCCCGAAGGGCTGCAGAGCCGGGGAGCAGAAACACCCCCAAAAAACCTCGGGGTTCTCAGTTCCAACCCTCCCCGAGGAACCTCCGGATTCCCAATCCCAAACCTCCGCGAAAAATCTCAGGATTCTCAGTCCTGAAACTCGCCAAGGAATCTGCAGATTCCCAATCCCAAAGCTCACTGGAGAACCTCAGGATTCCCAATCCTGAACCTCCCTGAGGAATCTCCAGATTCCGAATCCCAACCCTCCCCAAGGAATCTCTGGATTCTCAATCCCAAAGCCCCCTGAGGAACCTCCGGATTCTTAACCCTGAAACTCCCCAAGGAAGCTCCAGATTCCCAATCCCAAACCTCCCTGAGGACTCTCAGGATTCCCAATCCCAAAGCTCGCCGGGGAACCTCAGGATTCCCAATCCCGAAGCTCCCTGAGGAACCTCCGGATTCTTAACCCTGAAACTCCCCAAGGAAGCTCCAGATTCCCAATCCCAAACCTCCCTGAGGAATCTCCAGATTCCGAATCCCAACCCTCCCCAAGGAATCTCTGGATTCTCAATCCCAAAGCCCCCTGAGGAACCTCAGGATTCTTAATCCTGAACCTCCCCGAGGAATCTCTGGATTCCCAATCCCAAAGCTCCCCGAGGAACCTCCAGATTCCGAATCCCAACCCTCCCCAAGGAATCTCTGGATTCTCAATCCCAAAGCCCCCTGAGGAACCTCCGGATTCTTAACCCTGAAACTCCCCAAGGAAGCTCCAGATTCCCAATCCCAAAGCTCCCCAAGGAATCCCCGGACTCACCCAGCCGGTGCCGAGGGAGCAGCGGGAGCCGAGTGGATGCCGGGGCAGGGAGATTTGGGAACTTTTATAGGGTTTCAAAGCCCTGCCTTCTGGGAATGAGTCCTCCTGGCTGATGAGCTCATTCTTCTTTCACAACCGCTCCTGCCCGGCCGGGTTTTACACGTAGGCACTTTCCAGAGAGGATTCCGGGTTCATTCCCCCGGCCGATCCCACGGAACCACGGAATTTCTCCATGGGTAAAGGTCACACCCTCAGGCTCACGGATTTGTTGAAGACCCCGCTGGGGTTTGGGGTCTCAGTGCGGTTTGGTCCCACCTCAGCCCACCCAGGAGTCGTTCCGCAGCTAAATCCCCCTCTCTGATGTCTGTAATTCCAGGGATTTATTGGGAATTTGGGAGAGGGAGGGATAATTTGTGCTTCCCTCCCCGGCTCTTCATCAATGAACCCTTTATTGGGATTATAAAAGCCGGGGATGGGTTTTCCCTGGGAAGAACTTCATGGATTTCCTTCAACTTTCATTCCGGTTTGGGATTGCTGGGAGGAATTTCCTGGAAATTCCTGCCAGGGGCTGCCCAGGGAGGATTGGAGCTGCCATCCCTGGAGGTGTCCGAGGAATTCCCGGACGCACCTCAGGGCTCTGGGCTGGCTGGAAAAGTTTTGATCCACCAAAAGTTGGACTCGATGACCTTGGAAGCCTTTTCCAACCTCAGTAATCCTGGAATTCTCTGGATAAATCTCATTTTCCACGGAGATTCAGCTCCCACCCCTCCAAACGTGACGGAGCAGGGGACCGAGGTTACCCCTAGGGATTTTTAACAATATCCAAGATTTTTCCCGCCCAAGTGGAATTTGGGAACCGGCCCCACGGAATTCCAGAGTGGAATTTGAAAAGGTGCTTTGCTGGATGTGAAACGAAGGGAGCTCCGCGTGCGCAGTGAGGATTATTCCAGGTGAAAAATAAAAAATATTTATGGAGTGGAAAACGCTCAGGAATCCAATCCCAGTCCCCCCAAATCTCCGGGAGCCATCGGGACACGGCCCCGGAGCTGCGAGGGGAGGGCGATTTCCCACCCCAGAGACGCCGTGTCCCACCCAGACGGGAATTTCGTCACCTTTGGTCCTCCCGGCCCCGTCTCCGTGGCTTTTCCGGAGCCCTTATCAGCCCGAGATCCCGACGCGATCACTTCCAACGGGCTGAGCTGGTCCTGCGTCACCTCCCGGAATTCCTGGGCAGCACATGGAAGCTGCTGCTCCCGGTGTGGAGCAACTCCCTCCCTCCCAAATCCTTCGGCATCGGGACGCCCAGAATTCCGGAATTTTCTCCCGCCGTGCAATTCCCGTCTTTCCCCTGGGTCCTGCCTTGCTGTTTCCCTCCGGGATAGGCTCAGTTTTAGTCCCCAGCTTTGGGAATCCCCCAGCCCAAGCCCAAAGCCTGACTCAGGCCTTCCCGGCTGCTCCGCCGGTGCCAATTCCAGCCGGAGCCTGGAATTAGGGCGCTCCCCAGACCTGCCCGGCTGCTTTCGAGGCAGCCTCGTGGTTATCGGGGCATGGGAACCGAGATAAGCTCCTGGAGTTCTGCAGGGAAGGAGATGGGGGCGTTAAAAATTGGGGGTTCAGCCCTGCCCCATCCCCGGAGGCGTCGGAGGAAAGGTTGGATGGGGCTCGGAGCAGCCCGGGGCGGTGGGAATTGTCCCTGGCCGTGGCACGGGGTGGGAATGGGGTGGTCTTGGGGGTCCTTTCCGACCCAGAACTTTCCATGATTCTCCAGGTCTCTGATTTTATTATTCCATGGTTTCATGCCTCTATTATTCCACGATTCCATGATTCCCTGAGCCTCTGATTCCGTGATTTTCTGATTCTCCGATTCTGTTATTCCATCGTTTTGTGATTCCCTGACCCTCTGATTCCGTGATTTTATGATGCTGTGATACCACGACTCTCTGGTTTCATGATTCCACGATTCTCTGGTTCTATTATTCCACGATCTTATGATTCCATGATTCCACGACTTTATGATTCCACGATTGTCTATGATTTCACGATTTTCTGATTCTATTAATTCTGTGTTTTATGATTCCACGATTCTCTAATTCCATGATTTCCCGATTCTCTGATTCTCTGTGCTTCCATGATTCTCTGACCCCACGATTTTATGATTCCCTGATCCCGGTTTTTGCCCTTCCGAGGCTGGAGCAGCCGAGTTCGGGAGCAGACCGGGAATTTCGTCACCTCCAACCTTCCACCCGGATTTCTGTGCAATATTCCCAAGGGAATTCTCCTCCCTGGGTCGGAGCTCTGTCCATCCCCGAGAGCCCCAGAGAGGGACAAGACACCTCCACCCACTTGGGACATTTTTATTTCAGCGACTCCAGAGGATTTCTGGAATATTTTGGTGCCAAATTTAAACCCCGGGCTTGCGACACCCAGGGATTAAAGACGAACACTTCCCATAGCTGGGAGGGGAGAGACCTAAACCTAATCCTAAACCTAATCCTAAACCTAATCCTAACCCTAAACCCTGTCTGGAGATCAGGAGGTGCGGCCTGACATTAAACTGGTTTGGATCCAGTCTGGAAAAACTTGGGAGGTCACCGGGCAGCAACGTCAGCACAAAAATTACGGATATTCCTTAATTCCCGACCTTAAACCGATGGATATTGCCCAAACAGGCTCCGGAGACAGCCCCTGGAAAGGGAGGGAATGTTTTCCCCGGAGGAGAGCTGGAATTGCTTTTCCCATCCCCGGGAATTTCATCACCTCCAACCTTCCACCTGGATTTCTGTGCAATATTCCCAAGGGAATTCTCCTCCCTGGGTCGGAGCTCTGTCCATCCCCGAGAGCCCCAGAGAGGGACAAGACACCTCCACCCACTTGGGACATTTTTATTTCAGCGACTCCAGAGGATTTCTGGAATATTTTGGTGCCAAATTTAAACCCCGGGCTTGCGACACCCAGGGATTAAAGACGAACACTTCCCATAGCTGGGAGGGGAGAGACCTAAACCTAATCCTAAACCTAATCCTAAACCTAATCCTAACCCTAAACCCTGTCTGGAGATCAGGAGGTGCGGCCTGACATTAAACTGGTTTGGATCCAGTCTGGAAAAACTTGGGAGGTCACCGGGCAGCAACGTCAGCACAAAAATTACGGATATTCCTTAATTCCCGACCTTAAACCGATGGATATTGCCCAAACAGGCTCCGGAGACAGCCCCTGGAAAGGGAGGGAATGTTTTCCCCGGAGGAGAGCTGGAATTGCTTTTCCCATCCCCGGGAATTGCACAAAAATCTATTTTTAGAAGTGAAATCGGCGCGGAGCGAAACCCTCGGGGAAAACGACGGGAGGAACGTGAGGGAAGGGAGGGCACGCGGAGCTCCCGGCCCATCCCAAATCCCACTGATCCCAGCGATCGCCGCACCGCGGGGAAGAAAATTGCCGGCCCCGGCGCGGATTCCTGGATGGGAATTGCTGCTCCGGATCCCACAAATCCTGAGTTTCTCAGGGACCTCCCAGGTGTTCCCAGCAGCGATTCCAGCGGCTCCGAACGGGAGCGGGAGGCTGGGGCGGGGATGTCGTGGAGGGGTCGCGGTGTCTCCGAGGATCCCGGGGCTTTTTCCCTTCAGTCTGCCAAAAAAATGGATCAGATTTTTTTGGGGGAAGTGAGGAGCCCTCCCTCAGGACCCCACGGATGATCCTTGAGGTTTTTGCCACCCAGGATTCAGGGATTTTGGTGCAGGGATCAGATTTTTGGGGGAGTTAGGATGCTTCCCTCAGGACCCCACGGATACTCCTTGACCTTTCTGCCACCCAGGATTTCGGGATTTTTGTGCCACTCTCTGGTTTTTTGGGAAGTGAGGAGCCCTCACTCAGGACTCCACGGATACTCCTTGAGGTTTTTTTCCATCCAGGATTTGCGGGAAAGGATCAGATTTTTGGGGAGGTGAGGAGCCCTCACTTAGGACCCCACGGATGCTCCTTGAGATTTTTTGTACCCAATCCGGGACCTTTGCTCACGGAGGGAACTTTTGCCCCGCCGGATTCCAGGCCCCGCCGTGACTCAGGAGTGGCCGAACCGGCCCAGCCTGGCCCGGAGCCCTCGGGAGGGTTTGGTCGCCGCCCATCCCGTTCCCCATTATTGTGTCCATCACCGCTCCGGGCTGGACATCGGCGTGAACTCATCTCACGAGACAAAGGCTTAATTAGCACCTGCTGGATGGCTTAATTAGCACGTACGGGATCTCCCAGTATCGGTCTGGGGCCGAGCTGGAGACTCCCAGGGCCTTTGTGGCTTCCCTGGAAGTGTCCGAGGCAAGGCTGGACCAGGCTTGGAGCCACCTGGGATGGGGGGACGTGTCCCTGCCCACGGGCTGGAACTGGGGGAGCTTTAAGGTTCCAGGATCCCAAACCATCCCATGATCCCAACCCCTTCCACGATCCCAAACCTTGGAGCCACCTGGGATGGGGGGACGTGTCCCTGCCCACGGGCTGGAACTGGGGGAGCTTTAAGGTTCCAGGATCCCAAACCATCCCATGATCCCAACCCCTTCCACGATCCCAAACCTTGGAGCCACCTGGGATGGGGGGACGTGTCCCTGCCCACGGGCTGGAACTGGGGGAGCTTTAAGGTTCCAGGATCCCAAACCATCCCATGATCCCAACCCCTTCCACGATCCCAAACCTTGGAGCCACCTGGGATGGGGGGACGTGTCCCTGCCCACGGGCTGGAACTGGGGGAGCTTTAAGGTTCCAGGATCCCAAACCATCCCATGATCCCAACCCCTTCCACGATCCCAAACCTTGGAGCCACCTGGGATGGGGGGACGTGTCCCTGCCCACGGGCTGGAACTGGGGGAGCTTTAAGGTTCCCTCCAACCCAAACCATTCCATGATCCCAAACCTCTCCACGATCCCAAACCATTCCCTGATTCCGGGGCAGGGACCAAAGGGAACGTGAGAGGACAAGCAGGGACCGCGCTCGGGGAGCGGCTCAGACGCTCTAATTTGCAATTAAAGAGCTGCAAATGAGCTGCAGACAAGAAAACTTCTCTCATTACGAGTCCAGCGAGGAGCGAATTCCCGATTCGGGCGATTTTACAGCGCTCAGGGCAAAACGAGAATGAAACTCCTCACCCCGGTCCCTCTTTCTTCACCCTGAAATGGTTTTATTGCTTAATTAACTCTTGGTTTCTCTAATTAGGAGCTCTTTGTTCAGGGCCAGGCTCGGGGGAGGTTAAGTCTGGCTTTAGGCTCAGAATAACCCCAGTGACTTCTCCAAGCTCAGCTTTTTTTGGGGTTTCAGCGCCGTTTTCCCTCCCCCCAGCACCCCTATCCATCAGCTCTGGAGATGCCCGGGTGTTTTTTCCCTGATTTTAGATGGGAAAACTCCCCATTTTTAGGGATTTTCTGTGTTGGCCACACCCGAAACGTGGAATTTTGGTGTTGCCCAGGTGTTTTCCAGATGTTCTGCTCAACCTCCATGCCCTCAACCCTGCCGGGAACAACCACAGGAATCAAGCAGGCAGCAAATCCTCCTAAAAATTCCAATTCAGGGCCTGAACCCACTGTTTTGGAAGCAAAAAACCAACTTTATTCCAAATCCAGGGGGTTCCCTGAGAACCTCCCTGTGGCACCAGGAAGCTGATACCCCAAAAAATGGGATTTTATCCAACTCCAAGAGGTCAGGGAAGGCTGAACCGCGTCCCTGTGTCCCAATTCCTCCTTAAATGACCCCGAGGCTGCTCCACTTTCCACCAGGTCCTGGAAAAACCTGGGAAAGGCTGAACTCCAACGAGTTCATCCCAGGGCTCCGGAGGGGGAGTGAAGCAACTGGGAATGAATTGGGCTCCTTGATGGGATGGCTGCGGGAAAAGTCGTGGGGTTTGAGTGAGGCAATCAAGAGCCCTGCAGGCGAAATTGGGAATTAATTTAGGCCGGGAATTAGCAGAGGATTTCAAGGAGCAGAGAAGAAATCGGGACTAAATTTAGGCCAGGAATTAGGAGGAGGTTTTTAAGGAGCAGAGAAGAAATCAAGACTAAATTTGGGCTGGGAATTAGGAGGAGGTTTTCAAGAAGAGAAGAAATTGGGAATAAATTTAGGCTGGGAATTAGGAGGAGGTTTTTAAGGAGCAGAGAAGAAATCAGGAATTAATTTAGGCTGGGAATTAGCAGAGGATTTCAAGGAGCAGAGAAGAAATCGGGAATTAGTTTAGGCTGGGAATTAGGAGGAGGTTTTTAAGGAGAGGAGAAATTAGGAGGAAATTTAGGCTGCTGGGCAGCA
>WEIT01037437.1:6539-30938 GCA_013389985.1 Dryoscopus gambensis | reverse complement strand
CAGGGAGAAGATTGACTTATTTATACTAGACTCTCCATAATACAGGTATAATTATGTGACCTAATTGTGCTAATGGTGCCCCTCTTCTCTCTTTCTTCAAAACACACAAACTAGAAGGGGGTATTAAAAAAAAGAGCCAATATTGAGAATTACATGAATTTTATATGTGGCATGTTTCTACTTTCTTTCAGGAGAAAAAAAAAATTCTTAAGCAGTATATAATGGTTTTGCTTCTAGTGTTCAGAAACCTGCTTGATATAATAAAAAGCCTCTGGAAATACAGATGTATTGGGCATAACTTATTAAGAGAATTTATAAGAGAAATTAAGTCAGTGTAGCAGAGTTCACAGTTTGGGTGAGAGTGAAAACTTGCTCCTGAGAAGGAAAGGGGAACCAGAACATAGCTAGTACTTCTAAAGGCAAGGTAAAGGAAAGAGTTCTCTTCCTTAAGGAAAGAGTTTCTTACACCAGTTATTTTTGTTATAGATGTGGCCTAGAGAAGCCCATCAAGCTTCAAATCCCATTGTTCCAAGTATTGCCCTTCAGATCCTGCTTTGGTAGTTTGCCACTAAATAGATGAGAGCAAAGCATTACTTCCCTGATTCTTGCTTTACAGTTTTGCCACAGAGCTCAAGTGAATTACATGAAACATAAAACAAATTCCAGGAGGGTTGGGCCAGAGCCAGTTTTCAGGTCTATTTCAGTAGCTGACAGGATCTTTCTGTCCACAAGCCTAAGAACTGGCATTCTGAAAAAAAAACTTGAAATGAAATTCAAGCTGCTTGATCAAAACAGTACATAATTAAAAATGGAGGATTCAGAAAGAAGAAATTATGCAGAATCAGAGCTCTTCTTGTGACTAAGCTAATTTTTGTGATCCATTTCTTTTCATTGGGAACACTACCTACTTCAGTGTGGAAACAACACTAATAGAATAGATGGGTTTAACAAGAAGGGTACACCACTGCAACTCCAAATGAAATTATGCTAAACTTCACTGCAGTGTTGGAGCCTGCAAGAGGTTTGAAAAATATGTAATTTCTTAATGACAGAAAAAATATAAGAAAGTGGCACACTCTCTCCCTTGCAACTAGTATGTTCTGGAAATACATAAAAATTATGATTTATAGGTAGTAAATCCCTGTGTGTACAGCTTATAAAGAATTACCAGCTTGGTGAGGAGGAAAAGGAAAACTACAGCAATCTAAACCACAGAAGATTTAAATTACAGGCAAATGTAAAGCATGTTTTTAAAATGGCATATGAAAGGTCATGTTCATTTTGTAAGAGTATAAGCTCAGGAGGAATTTGAGTGGTTCTGTCTTTTGATGTGAGGATAAATTAAAAAAGTGAACACCAACAACCTTAAGCCACAGTGAATGCTGAAATGGTTCCTGCAAATTATGGTCAAATAGGAGCATAAACCTAGAAAAACATTTTTAATGGGAAAGCATATTGAAGTTTCTAACGCCTATGTTAGAAATACACACATGGTTAGAAGCATTAGTTTGCACCTTGTCTCTATCCCAAAATACTAGATGATTTTATCTTCAAGTTTTGGGATCTATTATATTAATATTTAAGTTAATCTATAATATTACCCGGCATTTTGGGGTGTGGATGATTAGCTGGTGGTACATGCCTTGAGTTGTACATGTTTAGAGACAATATAAAAGTCTCCCTAACTGCAAAGTACTCTTTAAAGCACTTCTTAAATGTGACACAAGAATGGGAGAAACCTAGATTATTATTTCAGGTGGACTGGGACATCGTCAGGAATTACAATAATATTTGTAATATTATTTTATCATGTTACAGTGATATTTGTAATATCATTGCAAACACACATAGACCTCAAATTTATATTATATGAATAATTTCATGCACTGCAAACCAAAATGCTTCATTGTCCAGTGCAATCTTAAAATTTACAGTAACAAAGAACAAAAAGTCTTCAAGCTGTGGTTTGCAAAAGGAAGAGAACAAAAGAGATTGAAGATGTGGTCAAGAGCATTGTCTAATACAGTAGCTAATCATGGTTACTCCATAGGGATGAATGTATTTCATATATTTTTATATTAGATATTTTAAAAATTATTTCATCTCTCTGAATGATTATTTTGCCTCTCTTCTACATTTAATAGCTGTTTTAGCTTCAGTACAAATATAGTAGTGAAAGACCCAAAAATTCTCACATCTGAGAACACCCCAAAAGAAAAGCAATCATGAATTCCCCTTGTGGCAAGAATTGTGTCTTTTAAGTTTTAATTGTGATAGAAGACCAAACTTTGCATTTGACCTATAATTTTTGACTATTGCAGAAGCCTTTGAAAACTATAACATACAGTTGTACTAATCAGGATATTCCGACACGACTTGTAGTGTGCTCTTAAGCCTGGTCATCCTGACCTCTGAGTCATCAGGAGGTCCATGAGTACTCACAGGAATTTGAAATATGATTGTTAAAGGCTAACATTTCTGTGTATGTAGTGATGATGATCAGTATAACAGAAGTACTGACTGTTGCTAAGAAGTGTGTTGCTGATGGATGAATTTAGTAAAAAATTTAGTTTTCTAGTTTAAAAGCGGAACTTCTCGCCCTGATCTCTCAGTTTACTAAACACTGCCATTCCAGAAATTCCCTAACTGGTACACAATATCCAGATACACTCATTTGTGACGAGCTGCAGTCACAGTGTAGCTGCATATCCTGGCTGTGCCAGTGTGCATACTCAGCACCATCACTGATTCCCTGGGTGGCTGAGGAACTCTACAGACTGATCCTGCTGGCTGAGACAACTCATTTGACATAATGGACTGACATGACATGAGGGGGCCAACCAAACCCCAGGTTGCCTTCACAACAAAGTGACAAATCATTGCAGAAGCTCTCCTTGAGAGAATTTCAGCTGGTCCTGGAGGTTTCCTCAGGCACTTCCTGCTGTTTATAAGCTAATTGACAGGCACTACTACTGTCTCAGAAATGCTCCCAGGTAACTGATGCTGCAGAACTGGCCAAACTGTATATAGATACTTGTAACTAGGCTTTAGAACTGTTCTTGCATTCTCAGAAATGGTTAAACATAACACTTGAGACATCTAGACTAGGTTTGCACATAAGACTGTTTGCCAGCTGTGTGATAAGAATTCAGCAGAGCAGCACTTCAGTGAGTCTCACTTGCTTCAGCTGAAGAAGCTTTTGCAAAGACACTTGTAACAGAGACTTACAGGGTCACTGTTCAGATACCAGTTGACCAACCTGTTTGAGAGGCTCGATTTCCTATGTGAATATTATCTTATGCAAAAAATCAAAATAAATATATTTTTTTAACAAACAATATATCTTATGAGTGTCTGTGCACCCATTCTCACATACATCACCTCCAATGGAACATTTAGAGGGGGGGAATTGACAGAGGAGGGAATGTGGTGTGCTGAAACCCCATGAGAAACTGGGACTTAGTCTCAAAAGCAAACTTTCTTATGGAGAGATAAATCCCTACTGAGCTGACATGACTCGAATAATTAGATTGGTGTTGGAGGCCCAGAGTTTGGCCTTTGATGTACTGCTGTGGAGTTGTTAGGGATGTAAATTTTAATAGTTAAATTGTGATTAGACAGGTATTATGAAAACACATGTAAGTGGCAGAAATAACAGAACTTAACTATTAATATTTGCCTGGCAACCTGCTACATTGATCAGCATATAACACCTCAGGGCAGTCCATCACTAATAAGGTTAAAAAACCAGAATTTGCTCATCCACCTCTGTCTGAAGGGGGGAACTTTACCTTCTGGAACACCTAACTCTGGATCCACCTCCAGGGACACCCAGGACCAAGCTCAAGTGGCCAGAACCTACTCTTAACAGCCTACTCCTCCAGAACACTGACAGTCAGCTGCTGTTCTTGTCAGCAAGGAAAGGGGAAATAGAAATAACCACAGCTCTGTAACGTTGTAGTGTTTTATGCAGCAATAACCACCCTTTCACAAAGGCAGTAAGTACCCAAACTCCTTCATGTGGATCCAGTTACTGCATAATAATTGAAGAATGCTTTATTCTGTCCTGATCTAAAGTGCAGCAAAATCCCATGCTCTGTGTTCAGGAGAAAGTGACAAGTTGGGCTTTTCTGTTTTGTTTTTGCAAAATGTGCAGACTTTTTGGAGCAGCTCTGTACTGACTTTTTAGGGAAGATCTGTTTTCCAGAAAGACAAGAAATTACTTCCATTGAGACTCCTACTTCAAGATCACAAGGATCAATTTGAGAGTGCATGTCAGAATGGAACAGTGGCACAAGAAGTTATTAGAGGAACACAGTTTTAATCCCAGATCACAGAACTAGAAATTTGCTGAAGCTGGTAGTTATAGAAATAATTGCTCTCTAATGAGCATTTATGTGTACCAGTGTATGAAATTATTTGGTGAGTTTGAGATGCAGCTCAAGACAGCAATTTTCTCAACAGCAAGAGCTCTTGCCCACTGTTGCTTTTTTCTCCTTGCCAACCCACTTGTCTATGTGGATGCAAGTCAGTCCAGACCAGGGCCCTGATTAAATTTACAAACCCAATTTGTTTTTCTTTTAGGTAGTGAGACATTGTTCTTTTGGAGGGTTTACTTTTATTCCATTTCATTTACTAAACTAATTCATTGTAAAGCTGAAAGAAAGAGCTGAACTAGTACAATGCTGGGGGCTGTTGGAAGGTAAGTCCAAAGAGAAAGGGACATAATTTTTGCCTTTAGTGCTAAAAAAATATGATTAAAGACACAGCTTCAGTCTGGTGTTTATGGTGGAGGTAGTGATTCATTAATGCCTATATCAGCAACTTTGGTATCTCAGACAAATAGGCCCCTCCAATCTGTGGTCTGACTCCAGTTTCTGCTCTCAGAGTTTCATACCAGTGGGGCTAATGGCCTGCCCCAGGAGAGGGTGTCCATTTCATAGGAGTCATTTGTGGAGAAGGGCCTTTGATGGATTGCTGGCTCTCTGTGCCAGAGAGGCCAGAGGCTGTAATGAACACCCATTATACTTGACTAAGGCTTTGGTGGTCCTAGCTCTAATGTCACTGCTAGTCTACACTTACTCTCACAAGCAACACTTCTTTTACTTACTACTACCCTTTTATCACTAATTGTAATCACTTACTGAACTGCAACTTGCAATATTTTGAGGGCATGATCCAGAGATGTAATGATCTCTTGATCAAGAGATCAAGATCATGTAATGATTCCAGCTGAAAGGGCACTGAGCTTGCCTGCTGGGCCTGGAGGCAGCACAGCCTCAAGGGAAGACGAACATGATGTTGGCCTGTCAGGCATAGGAGTTGTGGTGGCCTGGGGCACCACATCATGCCCTGAAGACAAGGCAGTCTCGAAGGGGACTAGCCCACCTGCCAGGCCAAGGACATCGGGGAGCTTCCCCTGCAATGAACTCGTCAGAAACAGAGCAGCCTTGAGGGAGGCAGGCCTCCTTGCTAGAGGCTGGAGGTAGGGCAGCCTGGAGAGCCCTAGAGGACAATGGGGCTCTCTGATGGAACTCAGGGCAGGGCATCCTGAATTGGAGCAGGACACCCCTCCCGCCTACCAGACCCCAGAGGCAGGGCAGCTAGGAGGAGAATGGAACCACAGTGGGACTAGAGCACTATGCTGGCCCCAAATGCTCAGCCTCGAGGGGACAGGGGCACCCCAACAGAGCACTGGGTCTCAGAGGCAACGTCCCCTGAGGGGCAGCCGAGCACCACGCCAAGTTTCCATGGCCAAGAGGCACTCTGACCTTGAGGGGAGCAGGGCATCATGCTGGCCTTCCTGGTCCCACAGGGGCGAGCCGGTCTTATAGCTGGAGCTGAGTTTGTTCATAATCACATCAAGGGTAGTTTAGGAGGATGACTTAACAAAACTCTTC
Source organism: Dryoscopus gambensis (assembly GCA_013389985.1). Lineage (NCBI taxonomy): Eukaryota > Metazoa > Chordata > Aves > Passeriformes > Malaconotidae > Dryoscopus > Dryoscopus gambensis. The sequence continues at coordinate 25,038 of WEIT01037437.1, read as the reverse complement.
TCAGTTAGAGCAGATGATACAACAAGGGCCAAGGGGCTGCAAACTGCTTGGGAATTCCCAAAAACCTGGGCAAAGCTGGTTTTATCTCCGAGGAAATGAAAGCATTCATTGAGTAGGGCAGCACTAGAAGATGTCTCTCAGAGAACATAGGCAATCTCCATGTCTGAGCACTTTCAAGATTCACCTCACAGAGGGTTGGCAACAGTCCCACTCCAATAAAGAAATTTGGATGGAGACCTCTGAGGTTCATTCCATTCACTGCTTTTCTGGTTCTATAATTCCTGAATCATTAGCTGCTAAGTGCTTCTTCATATCACTAATTCTTCTTGTTATATAACATTTATTATTAGTAGCTTTGAGCTTAACATTTTCTTACTTTGCATCACAAATTCTTGACAGAAGAATACTAGTCCACCGAGCTTAGCGTGGCATGAAAAATCATATTTGGTAGGCATTGGTATAGACAAATTGTATTTATGAAACAGAAATAAACAGGAAAACAAGGGGAAATAATTTTTAAGTATGTATGTTGAGTGTATTTCTAAATTCTTTTGAGTATTATGAAGATCTAGGCTACAAAATAACCATTACTTACACATTTTAACATCAGGGTCTGGTGATATTTAATTTATATGCCTAAGATTTCTTCCTGGCCTGAGTGCTCTGGACCAAGGCTTAAAACACAGTTTAAGGGTTATGGACTTTACTCTGTCTTACCCTATTATGAATTCAACAGGTTTGTTAGTGAGACATTAGTGGGCATCAGATCCACTGACCACAAGACCAATTAAATCACCTTGGTCTTATTTTCCACATACAGTAAACTGAAGAATGTAGATTAAAATAAAAACATGGACAATGTAATGAGACATATCTTTCAAACCGTTCTGGTCATCTAACAAATTGTTATAGAATGAAGAGAACCTGTTAAAATATGGCTAATACAGTGAGATATTCCAGTGTGATTTTTAATTGTGTTTTCTCTGCTTTGGTTTCCTGACACAAAATGTTTTAAAATTTGGCTTTTTGTTATAGAAGGTTTCAGTTTCGAAGGTTTCAGTTTCAAAGGTTTCTAAGTGAGAAGAGTAATCAGTTCCTATGACAGAATAAAAATTCTGCCAATCTCAGTAATTTAGATTTAGGAGTTTTCTTTGCCAGGTTGCAGTTTATATTCCATATTGACGCCTTAAAACTTGGGATTTGCATTTTCTCAACTAGACACACTCTGATGCTAATCTATGTTAAGTAACATCAGTGTATATTTACCCCAAGAAATAATACCAGACCACTAAAACTGAATTCCCAGAAGTGATGACAAGTCAGTTTGCACCTTAACAAGAGAACATCACATTCCCAAAAGCAATGAAAAATTAACTCTGCTCATTGTGCCACATGCACTGCAAAGTAGAGCTGTGTCATGCCAAATCTTATTTTATATATTATCATATTATTTAATTGTATTACTATGATATTTTTGTTGATTCAATCCAAGCCAGTAGGATATGGTTTTACTGCTAAATGTTGATGCAGGCCCATTTTCACTCCCTTCAGCCCCGCCCCTTCTCTTTAAGACCTGCTAGGTATTTTCTGCTTGGTGTCAGCCTCTGCTCCCTTCCTTTCTCCAAGCTGCCCTTGTTCCATGCAAAAACTCAATCATCTACTACAGTTTCTGTTCCAAAGGTAAATGAATGTGGGTAGGCTGACCTTGAACAGAAATTGAAGATGAATTATTTCAAACAAAAATAAATGTCGAATTACAGTCAATTTTAAATATAAAAGAGACAAATGCACAATCCTAATTAAACATGAAGGGCCTGATTCTCAGATCCCTTGAACTAAAGATCCAAAGTACGGGCCAGACAGCACCAGAATGTTTCGAAGACAGCACTCCTGAGGAAATGCTATCACTGCAACTAATGAGGTAGGGCTACAAAAGCCTTCCACTAGAGGATGGTGAGAATGATTACTCTGTTTCAGGATTACACATTTTAATGCAGTATTTTAAACACTGAATGCTGGTTATGTAAGGACTTTTGCTTCATAGGGGAGATGAGGGAATCTCTAGGTATATTAAAATTTATACATTAGTATTTCTTTTTATTTTGCATTTTTCCTCTTTTTGACTTATACACTGCTTTAAAATCCCAAGAAATCTGTTTTATCTGTTTATAAAGTGTGATATTAAAATCTATGCTAGAGAATGCAGACTAATTGATGGTGTCAGACATAGTAGATCTCTGTTTTGTTGATATGAAAGGGCTTAGTCCTGGAAAGGTTTTTTTTCCCCTAAGAAATTTCAATAGGAGTATACGTTTGAAGGGGAAAAAAAAAGGTCTAAAAATAAACTTGAGACTTGTTTACCCTCGGAAAAAATGTAGATATTTCTGTCCCATCTCCTTTTTAATGGCTTCTCAGTCAAGCAAAGCATATTTATATCCTTCTTCACATATTCTTTCCCCATAAATTAATCCCTCCAAATAGACCCATGAGAATTTTTTTCTTTCTTTCTTTCCCTTTAAAATCATCCTTTATGGGATTATCTGTCTTTAAGGAAATGTCTAGAACTGCCCAGAGGACAATTCTGTCAGCTCTGGGGAGACAGAGATTACTGCTGTGTGCTATCAAAGCGCAGTACCACAGGCCTTTTCCACTGACATATTCCTTTAAAAATTTGTCTCACCTCTTATTTTTCACTGAATTACTCCCAAATTTAATATTGTTAAATTTTTATTTCTGAGTATTTCCCATCAATCACATATCGACCTCTAAACTGAGGTTTTGTGAAACCTATTCCTTATCATCGTTCTAACAACGTTAATTCCCTTTAAAATCTTCCTGTTTTATCAGTATCTTGCAGCACCTCATAAAGCAGACCTACTTTTGAATTTGACCAAATCCACTAACCCCTTTCATAGAAACATAATCAAGGATAATGAAGAACGTTGGATCTGGGGGGTGCTCTGGTGGGGTGCTATGACCTCCTGAAGCGACTCCAAAAGAAAGTTGCTCCGCAGCCACTGCACTCACACAGACGCACACATGCACCGGATTGCTTCTCGACAAGCCAACGGCAAAGAGGCAGGGAGGGTCTTTGTGTGGAATTCCACGGCAGAGGTTTATTCCAGCCCCACAGGCGGAGGAGATCAGTGACAAAAGGCATTGGGGGATGGAGGGTCCCAGGTTATATATAGGGGCGGGGAAAGCCTCAGGGACAGGGGCGGTACATAGGCGGGATTAGGGTATGAGAGCCAATGGGAAAAACTGAGGGAGTGGTGAGGAACAAGGTCCAATGGGAGAGTGGGGAAGGGAGAACTTTCTAATAAAGGAACAGATAAGATCTAAGGGGGCGGGGAGGCTAACTGGGAAAGCAGAACTGGGATACATTTACATAACGAAACAGGGCACTCTGGGAGAGGTTTTTTAGTTACCTTAACCTGGGGAGCTCTGTCGGGGTTTGTCCCTTTAGGGGGCTCTCTCATTCCCTTACTGGGATATTCACTGGCTCCCACAGAAGAATATAATCACAGTAATGAAAACAAAGTCACTCTGAGACTTCCTTCATGATCCTTACCATGTTTTCTTTCAGAGCCTCTTACGTTTCCTTCCCACACTATTACAGTGCTTCCTTTCTATATTTTAATCTCCCTTTGAATGGAGATTTGCTTATTAAATAAGAACAGTGCAGAAGAATCTACCTCAAAAGGAAAATACAGACATGGCAGAGAAAAATTCTAGAGTCTTAAGGGTTCTACATGCTACTGCTAGTGATAAAGCTTTGGCAACCTATGTTCGTCCAGTGATCTGGGAAGGTATACATTGAATTTCTCAATGTCTATGCTTTCATGGGAGTGAGATGACATACCAGTGGTTCATATTCCCAGGTCTTTGAAATGTGTAATTTGTACTCCTGACTTTATGATTTCATCAGGGCAAGTTCAGCCAATAGTTCCACTCTGTTAGGTGCTAAGGAGAGCTTTTTCTTCCCACAGTTTGAATACCTGTGTTGCAGTGCATTTAGGAGAGCCTCACTGCTATCTCACCTTAAACACATCAAATGCACTAGGTTCCAATCTGCTCCCTTTTTTCATGTCAGAAATCATCACTTACTCCAGGTAAGCAAACGTGAATTTTAAAGAAATTAATAGGCAGTTCTGCTCTAGAAATGGCTATTAGAAAGTTGCTTTCTCACAGCATATTCTTTCTGATGATGTTGCAGGAAAGAGTGGGACTGTGATATTTAAGGCACAGATGCAAAATATAAAGCACAAAGAAGACTATCAGATTCTCAGTTTCTGAGACCCTTCAAGCCCCTGTGTCAGAATCATTTGTGCCTTGGGCTATTTTAAACCCAAATAAACCCCAATATAGCTTCAGCATTACTGTAAATTTGCATATTTGACTACAAGATGAAATTTGAATTCTTGGTTCTGAAAGAAAAAGCAGGCTAACCCGAAAAAGCTAAGTTAGTTCTTAAACTAAGGCAATATGCTAAATAATTTTTTTGTTTGGTAGCATCATACTTCTGGGGTCTGTGTGAGGACTGTGAATACAAACATGATTTGTGTATCACTGTCAGTGGAATGACTTCTACAGATGATGATTGAACACAAACTTGCTTTTGCAGATGCAGCTTGCTATGTTTTTTTGAGAGTATGAATTTCCATCCGATTGTTCCATAAAAGAAAGCACATGACCCCAAAGGAACAGCAATTTCTTAACACAGCAAATGAGCTAATCAAATTAGACACACACCCACTTTGACATACTCAAGTGAATCTCAGGAAATTTTGCAAGCACTCTGCTTGTTCCTACTGCAAATATGTACTTCTTTGCTTTCAAAACCACTGTGAGTTCTGTTTCAAAAACAGAAGTGCAATCTGCAGTATTAAACATCCAGCAAATAAATAAACAATAAAATTAATCTATGTGCCGTAAGAATCATCAGCTAAAGAAAAGGAGAAGCTGGACAACCATAATTGAATACTTTCATTTTTCAGGTTACCGGGGAACCTTCCAATGCAAAGTGACACTGAGTTACAACGTGGTTAAGGACCTGGATCTACATAAGCAAGTTCTGTTGTTCCCTTTCTAAAGGAGGTTACAGCATTACTCAGCTGTGTTTTGTTTTTGCTGCTAGAAACTTTCCACTCAACCACAGAATAGAAAGAAAACAACAAGTCTGTTTTTCAAACTCTCCAGTTCATGGTCTGGTATTTTAGACCAAAACACTTTTCCTGGCAGAATGCACTAACCGAAGAGATTTTCCACTGCAGTGGTTAATATGAAGGATCGTGTTCCCTGTCATCAGCCTTACTCCCAGGACAGATGGAAGCAGCACAGTGGCCAAGAGGGACAGACACAGGCAGGAATCTCTTGAACTGCAAAACAATAGTCAGCAGATTTGTCTGTTGTAGACCTTAGACTCTGCAATAACTAATTTCTGGAGTTTTTCAGCTCATGTAATGCCAAGTTCAGTGCATCTTCAAAACCAGCAGCCTTTTCACATGCATATACTCCTTTGTTTTAAAAAGTCTGATCCCAGGATATACTATCAGACAAAAATCTAAGCAGTTTTTTACCTGGAGAGTTATTAGTAGCTGTTTGTGACGCCAGGCACCCACGAGAGTCACATGCTCACCCTCCCCTTTCACAGCTGGGCAAAAGGAGAGAAAAGAGGAAAGGGTTAACAGAGGCTTCATGGGTGAGATAGGGAGAGCAGGAGAAATATTTCAAGGGCAAAACAGGATTAACCTTAGTTGCTAAGTAAAATTTATTACTAACAGAATCAGAGGAGGGTGATGAGAAGTAAAAGAAGCCCTTAAAACACCTTCCCCGCCCCAGGCCCTCCCTCCTTCCCACCAACAGCACAGGAAGGCAGGGCAGGGGGGTTTTGGTCAGTCCATCACCAGGATTTTCTTCCTCTGCTCCAGGAGAAGAGTCCTTGCCTGTGAGGCCGTGGGATCCCTCCCACAGGAGACAGTTCTCTGTGAACTTCCCTGGCGTGGGTCCACTCTCACGAGCAGCAGCCAAACCGCCCCTGCTGCAGCGTGAGTCCCTCCGACGGGCACACAGCCCTCCCAAAACTGCTGCGCCGTGGGTCTCTCTCTCCCCCCACGGGGTGCAGTCCTCCAAGGCCAGGCTGCTCCAGCCTGGGAGCAGGGCCCTCTCTCTCCACCGGGTCTTCCACTGGATCACAGCCTCCTCCAGGCATCCACCCACTCTGGCATGGGCACCTCTCCCACGGGCTGCAGGTGGATCTCTGCATTCCCCGTGGACCCATGGGCTGCAGGGGGACAACCTGCTTCACCATAGTCTTCACCACAGCCTGCAGAGGAACCTTGGCTCCGGCACCTGGAGCACCTCCTCCCCCTCCTTCTCCACTGACCTTGGTGACTCCATGTTGTTTTTTCCCTCACATATTCTCACCTCCTCCTCTCCTCTGACCAGCAGCAAAAACCCCCGACTTTGTTTTGATTTTCTTCTTAAATATGTCATCACAGAGGCGTTACCAGCCTCTCTCATTGGCCCAGTTCTGGCCAGCAGCATGTCCATCTTCAAAGCCATCAGCCACTGGCTCTGCTGGACATGGCGGGAAGCTTCCAGCAGCTTCTCACAGAAGCCATCTTTGCTGCCCCCCTGCAACACAAAACCAGGCCGTGCCAAACCAATACATCAATTAAAAATCGCCTTTCTTGGGAAAATATGTTGGGATGGGCTCTCTTTTTGATGAAAGGAAATTTTGCATCCCTAAATATGTAACTCTTTCAATTGTTACAGGAAAACAATTTCACAAAAGTAAAAGTCAGAAGTTAAATGTTAAAATTCTGTCAGGAAAAAAAAAGTTGAGATTATATAATCCAAATAATGTTTTGCTTTTGATGTCATTAGAAAATGCTGTTTTTTTACAGGTGCAACCAGGCAAATTAAGCATTTGTCATAAAAATTTGCCCATCGCAGGGGGGTCGGAACCTTAAGGTCCCTTACAACATGAACCATTCCATGACCCTGTGATATTTTTTCCAGATTTACTCTTTGAATAGGTCCCTAAAAATAAACTCTGAAATTAAATCATTCTTCATGAGTGTTATGTTCTGCTTATGAACATTTTAAAATGAGATAGATTTTGTCATAACCTCATAAAATCCATCAAAGCCAGTGATGATCAGGTTCTGTGTAGAATGCTTAAATCACAATGCAGTATTCATGTGTCTCACTGTTTTCTGTTCAGGTTTCTCCTTTTCCCATCAATCCACCAGTTGCCTTTGGCAACTAGTTCCATATCTTCTGGATACAGAAAGAGCAGTCACTTTGTTTGAGTTGGTTTATCTGCGGCTGCTTAATATTTGATTTATCCAAAATGGTAAAACTGACTGATGTTCCAAAACAAAACCAAAAATAGATCTCCAAGCTAGTTTTTCTTTTCCGTTAGATCAGGCAAGGTGATCCAAACCAATTTATTTCTATTCTGTAACTGTGGCTAATAATTATCTTTTTTACTAGAAGAATTCTCTTTCAGTGCAGGAAATTTGATAAACTACTTTATTCTTGTATAGCCAACATCTTTATAGCAGCTTCACTAAAGAATAAAATCAATTAAAATCCTTTTGAGTTTTGAGCTGAACTCCATTTCTTTACAAAATGCTGCTTAACCTACACGATGAATGAGAAAGCTTTTCATCTACCAAATAGGACAGTCATCATTTCTAAAGACAATAAAAATGACAAAAGTAAGAATCTGATTTGCATGCTTTAGCAGTCATGTGTTAATGCACAATTGATTTAGCAAATTTACAAAGCCAATGTCTCTTCTTGTCTAGTGAAAGGACTATATTATACAAACCTAGAAAGATACCATCTTTATAAAAGAAAGTAGTTAAACAGTACAGAATGAATAAGATCATATGAATCAAGCTTTCCTTCCTCCAGATATTTCAGACACATTCAAAATTAGTTCTTTGATTTTCCTGGATTTAATTTATTCTACTCTGCAAAACGAGATGAAAGAGTCTTCTTTACAGATCTCACTAAGGTGTTCTCAAGTTTATTTATGTGAGCCTGTTTATGCTGATGTTGCAATTCTTACATGAAGTAGATTTGACCATTTGTAACTGTGGATCAGCAGCACTGTTAGATAGGAAAAACCATGTTAAAATTGGTTGAACCTCTTCAAGAACTGCTTTAAGATTTCTTTGGGAAGCTGGGAAAAGCCCAATAAAGTTCCATGTGCAGACTCCTGATAAATCTGTGGAATGGACACAGTGGAAGGTGTGCACAGGAGTAGGGACTAAATTTAAATTTAACTCTTGATTCTTATTTAAGTTTTAAACAGTAATCATTCATAGGGTAAAGATGGATAAAAATCCATTTGTGTGTTCCCAGAAATTGTATATTGCTTTCTTTGCAAGAACATGATTATCTCAGCAGCAAACTTAGCACTCTCTACTCCCTCCCCGAGTCATGTGCTTAAGTGCAGCAGGAATCCTTGTGGTGACAGGACTAGACCTTGAGTAGTCGTCAAAAAAGCCTTGCGTGAAACAGGCGTGGAGAATGAATGGAGGCATCTTGGGAGAGCTCTGAGAGGATGGAAACAAAACACTTTTGCAGGAGGGAGGTAGGAAAGTCTGCACAGCTGCTTCCTTATTTACTGTGGAGTGATTTCAGTCTCCGGAGCTGTCAGGCCAATACATGGCACAAATCCTAAATCCACTTAAAAAAGCCAGCTGATTTTGATATAAGCATCCTTTTCTTTGACTTGCCAAGAGTTCTGAGAGAGTCTCTTAATTAAGAGGCACAGTTCATTCGTTACACAAAGACTCCTGTGGTTTTCTTACACCTGCTTTGTAAAATGTCTCTCTCTAGGGAAAATCCAGCTAAAGCATTTTGTTCCTTTTGAGTTCTACTTTAACAGTTTCAGTATTGCCTTGCAACATGCTGAAAAGTAACTTTTTAAAAGACATATCATCCTTTTTTCAACTCCACTCCATTCACTGCACTTAGAATAAACATGTTGGGGTAATTATTAGCTATTAACTAATATTAGCTATAGATTTTATCTTGGCATTCGGCATTCCTACTTAGTTTGCTCATCATTTCTTTTCTTTTCTTTTGTCATGCATCAGGTCTCATGCTATCATATGCATGTTTGATATAAGCATGCAGACAGGAAAGAAAATGAGGCTAAGGACCTCATTTTTTTCTTTTGATAGTTACTCCAGTTTTGCTGGGAATGTGAAAGTCATCAAGAAGTGAGCAACTGTTTAACCAAGAACATTCTCTGTGAGTGTTCTACTGTGAGAAACCTCACATGTTATCTTCATTAGCAGAATCTCTTCCACATATTTGAGGGTTTTGTGGTTTTGTTATTATTTCTTTTTGCATATTCAATTCTGATGCTTTTAGGAATTCTGAAGTCATTATCTTTTAAAACTTATTTTTGAGATGCACCAAATTTTCTCTCCCAAGGGTTATAAAATTTTGGATTAAGAGTCAAGAATCTTCTGCTTTAAGGACCCTCATCATTATCTAGGAACAAGTAGCAGTAGAAAGATGCTAACATTCATATCCAGAAGTAAAGCCATCTAATCGAAGTGCTGTGCCAATGATCTTAGTCAGAAAATACACACAATCTAAGTCTTTCATTGAGCACTTCTGTTTGGAATTTCTTAGGTATTTGGTCTTATACACGGATAAACTGACAAAAAACTTTTGTAATCATGCATAACTATCATCTTAAAAAGCTACAGAATGGCATATCTAACTTGTCTTTTGCAATACACCAGAATTTCCATGCTTATCTAAAGGGATGGACAGAATCCCACTTATTATTAGGTCTCAATGCATTTGAATGAGGCTTTGTGGGCTGCCTTGAAAATTCTGGAAAGTGTCTGAGCTTATGCAGTCTTTGCTACTTCAAAGAATGTCTTCACGCAAGGTCTGGAGGCAAACATCTCTTGTTATTGACAGAATTTAGACTGGATTGATTTAGACCAGAGTCAGGTTTCACAAAAGAGAGCAGAGCAATGAAATACGAAAGGAAAGTGCTTTTGCTTATCTCTTTGAACTGATAATATGAGAGAGACATGAGAGGCAAATTTACTGTTAGTGACTGAACAAATGGTAAGATTACAAATAAATGGCACACAAAGGATCTATGAAGTATTTCTACAATGTCTGACTAGAAATTTTATTTATTATGTCTAAAGCTTTGTTATTTGCTTCCCAAAGTTTTTCAGAAACAACTGAAATTGGATGACTGATGTTATTTGATGTGTACTGTGCTGGTGGACACTCCAGTGAAAAAGCGATCTCACAAAGAAAAAGCTAATGAATGTTTGGAGGATCCCTAACATTCTAAAAACACAATTCCATGGGATATTTCTGCAAATACCCACTCCTCTCAGAAGGTGCAACAGTTTGAGGGTACTTCTAGTCACCTGTATGTCTCACAGATTTTTGCTGAGCCCAAAAAAATATCTGAAACATGCTAGAATAAAGTAAATCTTGCTCCCTACTCTTTTGGGCTTTTCCCATGAGAACAGTTAGATCAAGAAAAGCCACACAGGTAGCCAGTACCAAGTGGAAGCTGCCTGGAGGCTCCTCTGTTCCAGTGATCGGTCTGTGTCCAAGGAATTTGTGTGGTACAACACAAGTCTGAAGCCTGAAGGCTGTACATGCAGCACAGCATGCATCCAGGCCTATTCAGGAACCTGTTGTGTGGATCACTAACTCCTCAGAGCATAGCAGTCTCATGGTCAGGATCATTGCAGTAGGCAAACACATACTTTTATGAGACATTAATAAAAAAGATGTATTAAGATATGTTTACATGAGGTTATCTCCTACATAAATTTGTCTCTTCAATTACAGATACATTTTAGATAGCTGAAGTTATCATAATCCCATTTAACTTGCATTTCCCTCCAAGTTTTGACTTTTCGCAATACATCAATAAATATGTGTCCTTTCATTCTTAAAGTTATCTCTGTTCTAACATCTGACTACTCAACCAAAGTTAAGCACCATTCATTTCACAAGTAGTTCTACTTGGAAAGGAGAAATTTGTTTCTTCTTCAAAGGCTAAACTTTTATCAGAGATAGATTGTCTGATTTGGATGTATACTGAGTTCCCTTTACTGTGCTTTGACTGTGAAGGAGTAGTTAAAGCAAGTGCAGATACAAGAGACTTTTTTTTTTACACTGTACAAAAACAAGAGAATCAAAAGATGGTTCTTACTCCCCACAGGCCTGATGAGTAAGAAAAAATTTGAAAAGAGATGTGGAAAAGAAAGAGGATAAAGCAAAAACTGAGCAAAGCTAAAATAAGGAATTCATTCATTAATTCCAGTCAACAGGCAGATGTTTTGACACTTCCAGGAAAGCAGGGTTTAATGACATGGAATGGTTACTTGGAAAGACAAACACGGTAACTCTGAATCTCCACCTGCCCTCCTTTTCCCTGGCTTTGTATACTGAGCATGATGCCATAGGTATGGAACATCCCTTTGGTCACTGGGGTCAGCTGTCCCAGCTGTGTCCTCTCCCAGCTTCTTGCACACCCCCAGGCTACTCATTGGCAGGGCTGTGTGAGAAACAGAGAAGGCCTTGATGATGTGTAAGTTCTGCTCAGCAGGAACAGAAGTTTCATGTATTATTGACACTGGTTTGGTCACAAATCCAAAGCATAGCGCCACATAAGCTACTATGAAGAAAATCAGCTGTGTCTCAGGCCAAACCAGCACAGCGTGCCAACAGGTACCTGAGTGTACCTTCNGCATGTACTTTAACAAAGCTTGTGTAATTTCTCCAGTCTGCTAAGGTCCCTCTGGAAGGCAGTTCTATCCACCATCAAAATGCTCTAGATAATCCTTGTCTACATTATCCACTTATGAAAGCAGAACTACCGCACAGAATTTAAAAAAACCCATCTAAATAAGAAACAAATAATTGCGTTCACAATTTTAATTTATGTGTCTTTCACAGTGATTCTAATACTCTTTGCCTACACACAGTGATTTTAAACTGTATAAATAATTTAATTTTTCCCTCCAGAGAATTGTAGATGCCTTTAAGTAGACAGCAGGATAGATCAAAGGTATTTGGAATGTTTCATCTGGTAAAGACAAATCAAGAAAGGAATGGTATAAGCTTTGCTTACAATAAAAAAAATCCAACACAATAAAGATAGGGGTTAGTTGACATAACATCTACTGGAGGAGGAAGAGAAGAAGAAGAGGAAGAAGAAGAAGAAGAAGAAGAGGAAGAAGAAGAAGAAGAGGAAGAAGAAGAAGAAGGAGAAGATGATGATGTTGAAGCAGAAGCAAAAGAAGCAGAAGAAGGAGAAAAAGGAGCAGGAATGTAGCAGAAGCAGCAGCAGAATAAGCAAAAAGGGAAGAAAAAGCAGCAGAAGAAGAAACAGATGAGACAGAAGCCACAGAAGAAGATGAAGAACCAGATGTAGAAGCACAAGTAGTGCATGAAGCAGCAGCAGCAGAAGATGAAGAAGCAGAAGAAAAAGAAAAAGTAAAGGAAAAAAGAAAAGAAAAAAATGAGAGTTGTTGGAATTACTTCAGGAGGTTGTTGTATACTGTTTTTCATCTTCCCTTTACCAAATCAAATATCTCCTTTGTAGATAATGTGCTCTAGGCCCTACACCATTTTAGCATCCCTGTGCTGGACCTTTTCCAAATTTTTTTATATCCTTCATTTAGCATGAGTTCTTCAGCTCAAAACTGACTGAAGTTTCCCCAAGTAATTTCCCTAAGTAGATATATTTTAAGTTCTTAGGAAAACTAGGCAAGATCTTAGGGACCTATCCTTCCAAGAGGTGGCTCTGGGTGCTGTACTTCATCCAAAGTAATATGAGCAAAGGAAGTAGTTTAGCTCTGACAGGAGGGTTGTAGCTCATAGCTCAAGATTGCATTTTCATAGGCTGATAGTAGCTAAAAAATGCAAAGTGGTGCCTCACAGGGCTGTCACAGTTTACCACAGACAGATCTTCATGTTTTAACACAGAAGAGGCTTCACTTTCAAGATGGTTTTCTTGAACCGATACATTCTCCAGCAGTTAAAAGACTGTGATGGTAAAATAGATTTTTTTTTTTTTGGTCAAATGAGAGAATTCTCATTGGATTTTCTTGCCTCTGTAGCTTAACTAACCATTAAAATACAAGATTTTGCATAATTTTCACCTTCCTTGAAAAGCAGCATGTATGGGAAACATGGTCCCCAATGTCCGAATTTTTATCAGCGTTCTGAATTTTTGATGCTGCTGCATTTTGCAACCAAACTGGACCTCTCCCCAATTTTTACTGTTCCTATTAAATGAAAATACTTTTATCTACAAACCTCAGTCACAAACTTAGTGCACTGAAATAATCCACACTGCAAAAGCACTCCCCTTTACCTGTTTATTCCTGCCACAAAGTAGTTTATTCCAACCACAGAGTTGTCACCTAATTAAGGAAACAGGTGCCTGTAAGATAATGGTGAAATCTCTGTCTTGATTGATACATGACTTTGTATTCAGAGCAGTGATGGCAGTGTCACAGATTAACACGTGAAACCTTACAGGTTGTATGAAATAAGAGAAGGAGGTGGAGATGTGGACCTTGTACGTGGATTTTTGTGCTCACATGTTAAAAGAGAGTTCTTTTGTTCCCCACTCTGGCTTGTCTGTTTTGACTGTAAATTCTTCGGAGCATGGGCTTTCTGTTACCTGGGGACAATGTGCATGGATATCATCTGATCTTCTTCAATAATAATTTAGAATCAATATTAAGCATAAACAAGTATACTGATGTAAAGTGTAGTTTCCTCAGGTAATGATACAGTGAGTAGCACAGCATGTGCTACTCCCTCACAGATTACTCTAAAGAAGTGCATGGCAGACTGGAAGAGAGTCCAAAGACACACCCGCTGGCAGAGGAGAGCGATTCCTTCCATATTTAGCAGCGTGAGGGAGAACCTGGGAAGTTACTAGAGTGCGTATGGTCTTTCCGACCCACACTGAGGAGCGTTGGAAACATCTCCGGTGGGATAGCAGACTTTTGGTGTCAAGCTCTGCTTCACGTATTACATTTGCTACTTGATGTGAAAAAGGGAGTTTAGAACTTTTACATCAAAAATCTTCGAGGACATGGCTTGAAAAATCAAACAAGAGGACTTCACAGGTTAAAGAAAAGGATGCTACAGTCAAGAAAAAAAAGCAGAAAGGGGAAAATGGGGAACACTACCCAACTTGGAGAACATCTAGCTAATCTTCACACCTTGAATTTTAATTAGAGTATGGTGTATTACATTCTATGTTATTTAACTCTCTGAAAAAAGTTGGGCCATTTTTTCAATATCATTACTCCTTACAAATATTCCATGGACACAGAAACCAGGAAAATGATATTACCAAGTGATACCTAGAAGATTTTGTGGACAGAAAATTGATTGTATGCTCGAAATAAGATATAAGGGGAAAGGGATGAAAGAATGTAATATCAAACAGCATTTTCCAAAGTATTATTTCTTACACAATTATGGGTTATTATTCTTCAAAATTCCTAAATATATGCTTACATTCCAGGCCCAATGTAGCTTTGACTAGAGTGGTATGTTAAGGTTTATCTGCAGGACTAAGTGCTCATTTTGTTTAAGAAATAAGGAATCTTATGTCATTGAAACTAAATCCTACTAAGCAAAGAAACAAAATAAATATTTCATAGTGAGTGTAAGATCAGAATCCAGGCCACCACACAACCAGATAGACACACTTCATGAGTAAGTTGGCTTTATTCTCCTGTGGTTTTGTAGAACACATAAGAGGGAATTTTTTTGTAGAATGCATAAGAGAAAAATGAAGCTAGAAGCAACACTGACATCACACGATATTGAGCATACCTGTCCTAAAGCTGTTAGATGCCTCCAGGTTCCTGTTTCAAAGGAAAAACAAAATAAGCTAAACTAAACAAGAAACCCAATACAGATGAAACCAACAAAACAAAAAACCCAGACACATTGATACTCTCTTTGAAAACATTAATGTCACAATAACTTGAGGTTCAGAGATTCATTCTGAAATGCTGATACTACATGAACAAAGAAACAAATGATGTGATGTAATCTGGTTAATATTTGTTAAAGCAATCAGACTCATGACATTGCTTGAAAGAATTATGAAAGATTTGACAACTGTGAGAAGGTGGGACATTGAAAAGATGCAAATTATCTGTCATGAAATATTAAATTTGGTTATAATCTTTTAAGAAAACTCTGCATCAGTCAAGAAAAATGCAGAGAATGTGAATTTTTGATTCTACAAAAAGCTAATAGTCTAATGTTCTGCTTTTAATTAAAACAGTAAGCTGGGCAGATACCCCCCACTCATACATCAGTATGTCAAGATGTTTAATGTAAGATTTCTTCTTGGCAGTTGTTTGTCACAAATTATAATGATTAACAGCTCTTGCACTTTACTGCAGGAAAATAAGGGCAGGCATACATGAGTGTCAGTATTTTTCCAGCCACAGTAAATGTTCACAACAACACTGTTCAGTGAGAGGAAATTCCATAGGACATAGTGGCAAATTTGCATTTAAATGAATGCCTTCTATTTCTGCATTCTAAATAAAATGAACCATCTGCAGTAGACAATATATCTAAAGTTAGCATGATCCAAAGAGCTCTAATGTACAGGATAACAGTTCCCTTTGATAAAATCAAGCAGTAGACTAGGTTTGGTCAATAGTTAATATCTCTGATAGAAATGCAAAATCTGTTTGTCTGTTTCTCCTTTTGAAACGGGGGAAGAATTTGACTCTTGAGGAACTACTAAATGAAAAATCCATGATTTTTATGAATTTTCATTATTTGCAGATGTTCTACTAACAACTAATATGATTAAAATTTTATAAGTACTCATTGTTTGGGCTAAGAGAGAGTTGATTTTCTTCACAATAGGTTATGGTGCTACACTTTGGATTTGTGACCAAAACAGTGTCAATAATACACCAAAGTTTACGTTATTGCTGAGTAGCAATTACACAAGATTGAGGCTTTTTTTGTTTCTCATACGGCCCTGCCCATGAGTAGGTTGGGGGTGTGGCAGAAGTTGGGAGAGGACAGAGCCAGGGCAGCTGACCTCAATGACCAAAGGGATGTCCACACTATATGGCATCATGCTGAGCACTAAGACCTGGGGAAAGAAGGAGAAAGGAGGAAGATCAGAGTACTGGCATTTGTCTTCCCATAATGCGTGATGGAGCACTGCTTTCCTGGAGATGGCAAAATATTTGCCTGTTGATGGGAAGTAATGAATGAACTCCTTATTTTTGCTTTGCTTGTGCATGCAGCATTTGCTTTACCTATTAAACCATCTTTATCTCAAACCATGAGTTTTCACACTTCTTCCCTTCCGTTCCGTTCATCTCTGCCATCCCACTGCAGGGGAGTGAGCGAGTGGCTGGGTGGTGCTTAGCTGCCTACCCGGGTTACACCACAACAGTACATTTTTAGTTATTTCTTCCCCCTCAACACCAATATTTCTTTCATAACTGTTCCCAATCCTGCATTATGTTCTTGCACCAAATATTCTTGGTATGCCACATATGCTTAGATAAGGACACTCATAAATACTAATTGATTAATTAATCAGTTAGCTGTGCTACTGAAATTTTATCATAAAAACAAGAATCCTTCCAAATCCTCCTTCCAAGTTTATTGTATTAAACACTGTGGTTTCACAACTCCTTCTATGACTCTCTCTTCTAAACCAAGTGGGTCTAGCAGGTTAACTGCTTCTCACAATGGAATATTCAGCCTGTGCTTCTCAACTTCCCATCGTTTTTATTGCATGCCTCTAAATACTGTATATATACTATTTTGGGGTGACTAAAGAATTCCGGAGAAACACACATGACCATACTACAAAGACAACATACTGTTGTCTCTAAAATGATCTTGCAGATCACTGCTGATTCTATGTCCCTTTGAGATGGCAGAAGAAGCAGAAATTTCACTTGAAATATTGTGTGATCCTACATCTCCTATCTTACCAATTCCAAACCCTTACATCACATATTTTTACACCTCCTCAACAGAAATCCAAACCCATGTTCCTGTCACTGCCACTCAACTCATCCAAAAGATGAATTAACCTTATTCACCCTTACCTCATACTGCTGTCTCCTCAGTTCTTTATCCTGTGCTTCCCTACTTCCATGCCTACAATACTGCTGTGTTTTAATCCCAGCCACTCAGTAAGTACCACACAGCCACATGCTTCCACCTCTCCCCTCAGCGATATAGGGAGGGGAACTGGGAAAAGGTAAAATTAAGAACACTTTAATTATTGAAATAAAGTAAAAGATGATGATGATGAGGATAGTGAAAAATAATTTTAAAAGAGAAAAAGGAGAACAAGTGATGCACAATACAGTCACTTACCACCCACTGACCAATGCACATCCCATCCCTGAGCAGCAATCGGTGGCTCGTAGCCAACTCCCCTCCATTTATATACTGAGCATAACATTCCATAGTATGGAACGTGTCTTCGGCCAGTTCAGGTCAGCTGTCCTGGCCATGCTTCTTCCCAGCTTCTTCTGCACCTGCTTGCTGGCAGAGCATGAGAAATTGAAAAGGTCTTGATTTAAAGTAAGCACTACTTAGCAACAACTAAAACATCAGTGTGTTATCAATATTATTTCACACTAAATCCAAGACACAGCACTGTGCCAGGTACTAAGAAGCAAATTAATTCTATCCCAGCTAAAACCAGTACAGCATCTACCACTTACTCCATATAATGTATGTCATGCCACACTTCCAATACCCTATCACCTTTCCTGTTTTTTGATATATGCACACAGATACATTCTCTTAGTCTATGCACCATTTATTGAGTTCATTTAGTCCATGAAATTGGGCTCCATCTGTCACAACAATCTTTCAAGGCAGCAAAGACGGTGTGTGAATTGTTGCATGTTGAAGTCAGTTCTGATTCCATCACCACTGCACTTGTCCAGTTTCATCAAAGTTCCGTTTTCATTAATGTGGCAATCAAAAAGAAGTGAGGTTCAGATCCCAGTGTGATGATGAGCATATAGCTGCTGTAGAAGTGATAATATACAGTGCTACCTAGCAATTAACATCATGCAATTTAATTGATTGGCTATTCTTACCCCAAATCAAATCCCCTTGAGGCACACACCAGACCTTCCCATCCTTCCACTTTAGCCACTAAGGGCTCTCAGGCTCCTGAGTAAAAGCAATCCTACAGGATGGGTCTGCCTTTGCCTGAGGCAGGAATAACCCAGACTGTTTTCCCCAGCGTATTTTTATGTCCTCTACAGGAACTTTATCCCATTCTAGAGACGTAAAAGTTTTGTTTGGGCAGGGCCAGACCAATTGGCAGATCCCCTAGAGTTGACTAACTAGGTGGCCTTTTCTAAATGTATATCCCAAAGTTTGAAGGTCCTCCCATCCATTGCTCTCAGTGTAGTATTCAACAGTC
>WEIT01037430.1:3354-23495 GCA_013389985.1 Dryoscopus gambensis | reverse complement strand
CTGAAAAAGGAACCCTCAATTTAGAGGAGTCTCCATATACAAATTTACAAAGCTTCCTTCCTTTCCGACTCATAACAAAACCTGCTTGTTAGCAGGAGCAAGCAGAGACTTTCTAAGCTCTCTTTAGCTTCCACAAATGGAGTATTCTTTGCACTTCCAGGTTTCATGCTAATGATGCTGAGATTCTCTGAATTTGTTCCCTTTGCATTGAAAATGGGATACTGTACTGTTAATGTGGTAGAGGGTGCAGGAAGTTTGTGGTGTGCTACAAGTATGTTTGCAAGAGACCGGTTTCATTGTTTCCTCCTGTTTGCTATGTCAGGGTTCAGCGTTACAAAACTGGACAACCTCTGAAAAACTTAAGTGTCTGGTACACCTTTAAATTTTACCAAAGAAAAATGATGTGTCACGACCAAAGTGTCAGCCTTGTTTTAGTGACACTCATGTTTAGAGGAAGTTGCATAGAGGAAAAATTAAATTTAAAATAGCAAATATTCTCTATGTACAAAAACAATCTGAGGACACCCTGAAAACTTCTTAGAGGTTTTTAGATAATAGCACAAATCTATTTAGTGTGATATATTTATAAATTAAGCATTAAGTAACACACATCTAAAGGTATTGTATTAAACAAAACCCAAAACGAAGTAAAAATTCTGGAATAATGCAGTAGCTTGCTGACAGTAAGTCAGGAAACAATGAATTTTGGATGATGCCAGAACAATGGTCTTGTTTCCTGCAAGACAAAAGATCTCCCTCAGCAGAGAGTGGATGACATTTGTTCTGCATGTGCAGACAATGACATGTTATATGGAAGAGTAAGTCACTTCGATCTTCTGGAAGTGATAATCTGTTAATATTAATAGAAAAAGGCAATTCGCTCCCATTTTACAACCGTGTTCCTTTTGTCATTCTAACTTTGCAAACATAGTCTATACTCAATAAAGACAGTAAATAATGTTCATTACTGATCCCCTTCATGTCCTGGTCCACACAGTACCCTGTGGGACAAAAGCAGGCAATTAGAAGGTCAAGTGACGGCTGACACAAATGTTCTTGTTAGGTTATGCAGAATGTGATTATTATCAAATGGGAAGACAGTGTTTTGTAAGTATTATGAAATCTTACATAATATAGCCTATAGCATAAAATAAGCAATAAGACAAACGAAATTGGCATGGATTATGCACCATAATTGATCATTTCAGTACAAAATGCTAACATTCAATTTAATAAAAACTTTTCCTATTTACACTATCATTTAAAATTATCTTTTCATTTTCTTCTTTAAAACATATGCATAGTGATGGACTGAACATTAATAGTATGAAAAGGAAAAATTAATAGAATTAAAAGCAGTCATGAAGTAAAAAAAAAAATCCCCATTAAACTCCGTAGTGAATTGACAACTACCTAAGTTTTTCTACCAAAACACTTCTAATGGAAATATGAAACTGTGATTAAATTTTTTTTGTTGTAAAAAAGACTTATTTTTGCTAAGATATCCTTAAATAAATTTTGTTCTAAAAAGCAAATTTCTATTAGGGATTTTTCTTTTTTTCTTCCCTAGAGTCTGAAAGAAATCTGGATTGAAACCAAAGCAAAGAAGAAAGACTAACTGCTAAAAGCAGCGTCAGAAATGTAACGTGACATATTCTTTCTACCTCACAAAAAACTCCCAAATTTTTTCTTGATGTGGTAGTTTAACTTCAGCCAGAAGACAGGCACCCACACAGCTACTCACTCATTCCTTCTCTAGCCTAGTGAGACAGGAAAGGGAATAGGAAGAACAAAGTAAGAAAACTTGATGGATCACGATGAAAATTATTTGGCAGATGAAGGGAAGAGAAAGATAAAAAAGTCGTGACAGAATGGCAATCCCTCACCACCTCCCACAAGCAGACTGATACTCATTGCCAGTCTTTGAGTGATGGACATCCTGGAAGCCAAAACCATCCCCTTCTTTCTTCTACCTCCACCCTGGAAGCCAAACTTTCCCCTTCTTTCTTCTACCTCCTGTGTTCATTGCTGACATTAATAGGGCATTAAACATCCTTTTGGCCAGCTGGCATCAGCCATTCTGGCTGTGTCCAGTCTCTTGCCCATTCCCAGCCTGCTCACTGAGTGAGGGGCGTGTAGAGTGGAAAAAAGAGAAATCCTTGTCACCCTTCACTGTTCAAAAATGGCCAAAGCATTGGTTTTTACTATCTCTGTTTTAATGACAAATCCAGAACAAGTGATATGAACAATCATATGATAAATGAAGATGATTGTTCTTAATAACATAGTCCAGAATGTTGCATGTATCATCTGGGTCTTTAATTTTCCCTTTGATAATGATGACATTGACAACTGTGGTGGTTTGAACCTGAGTTGATGGACAGATGTTTAAAGGAATAACACTTCTCAAAATTTACATATTTAAACTGCGTGGAGACGCAGGAATTTCCCTTTGGTGTTCGAGCCTCCTGCGGGGCAGGGGGTGGGGGAGGAAATGGGCCCCAGGCTTGGTCTCTTGAAGCAGCCCTGGGCCTCCCCTCCCCTGGCACCAGGGCATGGGCCTCGGGTGGCTGCGGGAGAACCCTTTCAGAGCCGTGAGCAGTTAAGAAACAGCCATTAAGCTGCTGCATAGCCAATACCACCCAGCATGGCTCCTAAGGGTTGGAGTCTCTCCCTCCCCCCTCACACAGCCCCTGCGCAAACCTGGCGGGAGCCGAGAGAGATTTCTGCAACCTGTGTAACTAGAGTCAAGCCGAGAAACCAGCCGTATAAAGAGAAAGAGGCTTTTTCTCCAACATAAAGCCCGAAGAAAATCATGGCGACTTCAAGGTCAGAGAGAAAGAGAAAATAAGTCATGGGAGACAGAGCTGAAGATGGCAACGGGAAAAGAGGGCAGAGTTGTGCCTAGCACAAAGCTAAAAATACTTTTGGCAGGCTGTGGTAAAAACTATAATATCACAAACTGTCCTTTTCTCTTTAATCCACTTAAAGACATGGAGGGATAAGAATTTTGTGTGCAGCCCGTGGGAAAAAGAAACGTGACCATGCCAGGTCATCTCAGAGTTAGAAGAGACTTCTAGAGATTTTGTGAAGAAGAGAGCCGTTGCCTTTCAATCTGGTATTTGCTTCTCCTTAAAAAAGAACACCCCATGTGTGGCCCATGCTGGCAGTGGTGGGAAGACTGCAAGATTCATGGGAGAGATATTTTTTGCGGCAGCAGAACTTCTGGGTGGGTCTGTTGCCCTTTGAGCAGATTGGAAATCACACGAAGCCAAAGAAAATCTTTTTTCCTTAAATAGTGGAGAGACTTTTAAGAACTATAATACTGACCAAAATCATAATTTGTTACCCTTTGTGCGAGTTGGGTAAAAAGATGAGGTGCTGGGGAAAAAAGGGGGTTTTGCTTTAATTTCTTATTATTTCTTTTTACTTTTAATTCACTTAGTAATAAACTTCTTCATATTCTTTAAAGTTTACAGCCTGCTTTGCATTCCTCCTAATTCTTATCTCATAGAAGGTAAGAAATGCGAACAAAACCACTACAACAATTTCAGTGATTTTTTTTTCCCAAAGTAAGGCAAAAAGCATCTTTTTTCACCATATATTCCTGTCTGTGGCAGCTACCTGCAAATAATTTTTCTATGCCCTAATTTTCTTAAGATAGAAGGAATATACACCATTTATGTACTTTAAAAATACATTTTTTTCCATTTGGTTGTGAAGGGAAGAAGAATCAAGTGTAGCTGCTCAAATAAAGATGACAGGCCACAAAACAATCTTGTTAACAACAGTTCCTTTTGACCAGAGTCAATAGACACATGACTATAAGGATAGAAGATGAAGAAATGATCTTTTCCTTGCAGGTTTGGATAATAGTGAGAGTGATAACATAACTTAGAATGGGAGCAGAGAGGATTTTACAGAAAAAGTAGGGAATTTGCTTCAGTCCATGCAATGCATAAATACAGGAGGGTGGTATTGGAGAAACAAAATGAAGTGCAAGAATATAGTTGCCCAGTTCTGGACTGAAATACTGTTTAAAGTGCAAGTAATTTAGCAACACATCATTTACAGTTCCATTTTACCCAAAATAGTAATTCCAGTGAATTAAATGGCTTCTCTTATAATCCTGCCAGGAACAAGTAGAAATTTATGATAGCAATAAAGGCTTCTCAATGAATCATTGCTTAACAACACATTAATATCTCATTTTGCAGAAAGATTGGTAAGAAAAAATAACAGCTGGGTAGAAGACTCTAGATTGTGAAATCTGGGAAACTTTTATAACATCTAGTATTTATGTTTTCCATTTTCATACTTTTCGTCATTTGCTAGTGAAACAATTGAGTGTAGAAATTCTGTTTGTGAATGGACACTATTACACTCACAAAATTAATTTCCATTGATCCAAATGCCAGCATAAAAAAGTAAGGTTCCCTGTGCCAGGGCACTTGATATCAGATGTTTATATGTTTGCAAAATACACGTTAGTAGCAAAGTAACACCTGTCAATTGAAATAATGACAATAATGTATGCAAAATATCAAATGAAATAATGGACAATAATAAAAGTAAAATTTTTGTTTTGCTGAACAGTTTATATAAAACATCTGAACAAAACTTTCTACAGGTTTAATTTGCCATGGAGTAGCAGAAAAGTGTTTTAATAAATACATTGCCTGGGTACTGAGGAGAAAACTGTTGCTGGTCTCATTCTAATGCCTGTCCTGGGAACTTTTAAATTGAACAGGAATCTTCCCCAAAGGTAGTATTTCTATAGGTAATCTTTCAATTCTGTTAAGTAAACATAATGCTTAAAGCACACTGGACCTGAACATGAGCTCTAATTGATCTGCTTTAGGATTCAAAGGAGAAAATATTTCAGAAACTTAGTCAAACTCAGACTTTGGTGTGTGTTTGTTTAGAGCATTATCTTTGCTAATGATGAATTCTAGGTAATATAAACAAAGTCTCGCTGGTTTTTTTCTTAACTCAGAGTATAAGTAACTTAAACTGACCAACAAATAATGTAGCAACAGTCCAGCAACCCCAATTCATTCTAAAATAATACATCAAATATGTAAATTATACACCTACACTACATTTCTCCTGTTTTGAATTTGAGTCAGTATGCTGTCTCTTGAAGATGCCATTGGCCAGAAAGTCAAGCAATATAAATTAAGATAGTGACATTGACGCATTGCATTGATTTACTCTAGCTTTACTATGGTTTACTGCCTTTAAATCTTCAGGATTTTTTAAACTGGCCACAAACTTAGTTCTAAAAATGTTCTAAAAAAGTGTTTCAAGCAGTGGCATTGATCTTTTCATATATACATTCTCCACTTCTGGTGGCTGCCCAAGGAACTCTTGTGAAATTGCGCTGACTAATTTGGAACAGAAGTACTCACTCTCACCTCCAGTTTCAAGCCAAGTGAAACCTGAAGAGATTTCTGACAGCAGACATGGAATGTTGAAATAGGAGAAAATTACTTCCTTGTGGCTGAAATACTTAGCTGACGCAATACTGGCGTAAAGGAAGAAATTAAGCTAAATTCTTAATTTGGGAAATCCAAAGACAGAGGCACTTAAAAAACACTCTTGAAGACTTTGTAGAAATGGGTAATGATTTTTTTTTAGTATTAGTGAAAAAAAGTAATTTTTATTCAAGTAAAAACATAATGTGTGTTATCTACAATATTTTACTGACATTATTGTTTGTACACACTTAAAAAGAGAATCCAACTGAAGGAATAAAATCAATTATTCCGTAAGCATTAGCAGCAAGCGTTAACAAGATTGAGTTCAAAACTTTTCTGATGCAAAAATTAGAAGAGTACACAGTCAGGGAACTGGCAGAGCAGAGATGAAAAACCTTGAAGAGTCAGGCCAGCAGGCAGGTGTGGGTCATGATGCCATGTGTGCTGCTGATGGGAGGTGCTCACTAAATAATTGCTGTGCTTGGCACCTCAGCTTCTTGGCAGCAAAAATTGCAGCCAGGCTGCCCTTTGAGGACTTCACTTTGATAAAGTAGTCATGGACAGTGTGCTGATTAACTCTTCTTTTCCTGCATTTACACCTTAATCAGCTGTTAAAGAAAATCTGGTTTATTGCATTTTAGGAGATAAAGATTCTACCAAGCTCTGGAAGAAGAAATGAGACATAGGAGAGGCTAGAAGGAAAAGAGGTGTTATGAACTTGCCCAGTGAGTCCCTGGCTGATGTATCACTGGTTTAAGCTCTTAGAGCACTGTGCAATGACAGCTAAAGAACCAGTTTCTGCTTTTCCATACCTGTTAACAAGCACAAACACAACTTTTGAAATATTCACGCTGTGCCCAAACAGACAGTGCAATAGTTTATTTATGGTAATGGCCCAACCCTGGGGGGAAAAAAAAGGGATAGTTGAATGTATAAATAATTGTAAAATCAACTGCAGCAAAGGTGACTCAGAGTCTCACAGCTTCTTCTCTGTGTTTGCAGTAGCAAATCAGATCATCCACTTCAAGAAATATTGCCAGCAGTGGATGTCTGCTTTTTCTGCGGCATGAAATCTGTCACAGAGGCACAGTTAGCCCTATGAATGGAACATTGCCAAAAAGAGATAATGTGTCGCGGCCCACGCTAATCCTTGCTCTCGTCCCCGGCTAGCTCCGCGCGTGGGACGCGATAGGATAAGGAGGTGCTCAGGACGAGGTTCCAGGGTAAAGAGGCGAGGGAGGGGCCAGCCAGACCAATCAGTCCAAAGAGTTCTTTATTCCTCAGGGGTTTGATCCAACTGAGCCACAAATCAAAGTTAACAGCCACTTAAATAGGGGGGCGGATACATAAGGCGGGGAAAGGGTACAACCAATGAGGAGTAACATAAGGCGGGGTTTAGGGAGGGAGCATACATACATGTAACCAATGGCAGTAACTGATAATAACTGACATCAGGGAGAACTAATGGCGTAACAGGGAATAGAGAACTTTCTGGAGATAAGGGAAGGGTTCTGGGGTGATGGACATGGGCTACAGGAGGGGTTTGGGTGATAGGCAGGGAAGGCACTGGAACAAAGGGAGGGGCCCCGGGTGATGGATAGGGAGGCAAGGGAGGGGAATAACCTTGAAAGGGAATTAAGGGAAGGACTAGGGACTAGGGATTCACCACCCGAGGGGGAGAGAGGGGGAGGGGGTCAAACCATCTTAATAACATTGGGGAAAACAACAAAACCGCACCGCAACAATAATGCTACAAAGACATCATTTAGAAGAAAAATATTCCTTCTTGTCAAGAAATTCCTTTGTGTTTCTTGAGAAAGAGTTCCTTTGTCCTCTCCCAAAATGCAGCTGAGCTTGAGGACGTACTAGTTTCATTTGAACAAGAGGAACATAGGAATTTTGAAGGTATTCTTTTACGCAAGAGATTTCAGTCATACCACTGATTTCAAATTCTAGAAATAATAACTTTTAATCTTATAGCCAGTTGAAATATGATTCACATTCCTCACAAAAAAACTCCAAACCCAAACTCCAAATCAACAACAAATAATTCTGGACTTTTAGCATTGAGGTAAGATTCCATTAGGACAGAAAAATATATGACTGATTTCATTATAGACACCAATTATGAAACACAGTTATAAAAGAATTACCATAAACCAGATTATCACTGTGTCTCGCAGACCCTGATGTTCCAAAGATGAGGGGCAATGCTTGCTGAAGCAGAACACTATTAAAACTGTGTAGCTTGCTTTAAAAACTGAGGAAGAATAAATTTAATTCCTTTATGTCCTAATAAAAGTACTTTTCTTTAATGTGGCTGCACCCAAAGCCCCATGGGCAGCAGGGGAGGGAGGGGATTCTGCCCCTCTGTCCCACTCTGGTGAGACCCCACCTGCAGAGCTGCCTCCAGCTCTGGGGTCCCAGCAGAGGAAGCTGGAGCTGCTGGAGAGGGTGCAGATGAGGGACACCAAGATGATCAGAGTGAAGGAGCGCCTCTCCTAAGGGGAGAGGCTGAGACAACTGGGCTTGTTCAGTCTGGAGAAGAGAAGGCTTCTGGGCGACCCAGCTGCAGCCTCCAGTACCTGAAGGGAGCACACAAGAAAGATGGAGAGGAACTTTTTACAGGAGCATGTAGTGATAGGACAAGGGGGCATGGCTTACTGAAATAGGTTTAGAATAGGATCATTTTAGATCCTATTTAGATTTAGGAAAAATTTCTTTATTGTGAGGGTGCGGAGGCCCTGGCACACGCTCCCCAGAGAAGCTGTGGATGCCCAGTTCCTGGAAGTGTTCAAGGCCAGACTGGACGGAGCTCTGTGCAGCCTGGTCTAGTGAAACATGTCCCTGTCCACGGCAAGGGGGTTGGAACTAGATGATCTTTAAGGTCCCTTCTACTTCTAACCAATCTTTGATCCTGTGATTCCATGAGAATGCAATATGTCATTCCCTCTTCAGTTATTTGACCACAAATGCATAAAATTTCTCATATCTATTGTTTCTTACATTCCTCTTTAAAAAAATCTGTGACTAAAGGTATCTTCTAATACCATTAAGAGCAATTTTGAATTTTTTTGAATCAATTTTTGATTTAATTCCTATACTAATATGCAAACAACTGAATTCTGTCCTCCTACAGTGACATTATACAGCAACATGCTCAAACCTTTCCTCAGTGTGTGTATTAGACGAGAACCTCCCAAACTGCTGCCACCAGCATCTGCTAGACAACCTACCCTTGGCTGCTTTCTCTTCTTGCTGTAGCAAATTTTTTGAAGCTGGTTTCTCCTGTTGATCATATCACTCATGTTTCGGGGGCAGAGGTAAGTTGTTAACACACCACTGCAGGTGTAACAGGGCAGTTGTTTTCCAGCTGGCTGGAACATGGATATTGATCTAAGCCCTACTGGCTCATAGCACAGATTGGATCTGTTGCCTGTGCCTTCAATTTATGATGAAATCATGGGCTAATAACCAGTGCTATAATGGAATGCATCATTCACCTTTAGCAATTAGGTGTTCTTCGGCCTTTAAAACCTAGAAATTATGTTCTAATAGATAACTGAAAGGCATCCTATTCACTGAACTCCTTTCTTTTGTAAGGCAAACACAAGCTTTCAAATTTGTTATTGAAAACAAATACTCCCAAGAAACCAAAATTGGAAAAAGAGAAACATAGTTTCCAAGGTACTTGTTTTATGAAATAAACAAATATTTTCCTAAATACATTGTTAAGAAATATGTTGATGTTTAACTCGACTTAAACTGGCTAATCAAGTACTGGTTTGCAAGCAGATGAAGACCATAGAAGCAGCAGCAAGTTAGGTATTTCCAGAGTGTACCAATGTTTGTAAACAACAAAGCTAAACAAAATAGTTGTGAGATCAACAAGTGACTTTGAAATTTGAATTTATCCTATCACACAGACTATGGAAATGACAATAAACACTGGAAAAATGCTTTGTTTTATTTTTCTCAGCAGTTCAACTTTGAGCC
Source organism: Dryoscopus gambensis (assembly GCA_013389985.1). Lineage (NCBI taxonomy): Eukaryota > Metazoa > Chordata > Aves > Passeriformes > Malaconotidae > Dryoscopus > Dryoscopus gambensis. The sequence goes on along the minus strand of WEIT01037430.1, from coordinate 14,019 downwards.
CTCTCCTGGAACTTCCAATTATAAGGCCAAGGTAAATTTCATTTAACTTTGTACATTTGAGACCTTGTGCAGCCACTTCTACCTCACAGAATCAGTCTGTTTCTTTAGTTTTTTTCACTTGATGTGAGTCACATTATTTTTATCAGCTCTTCTATCCCAAATAGTCAGACATACAACAGTTGTATTACTTTGGCAGCATGAGATATTGTACTAAGTAATATTTCTTAAATCATTTTTCCATAAATATTAGTATGAATATAATTTTAATTTTATTGTTTGAACAAAAATGAGATTATGGAAAAACAGCAGATTGCTTTCTCACACTTAAATATATTTTACAGATATCACAATTGTATCGATGTATTTATTCATTGAAGATAAAGCATATTGCTACAACATTTGAATTGAAGTTAATATTTACAACATGGAGTCCAAATTTACAGATATGCAGATTTGAAATAAAACCAATTTTATAATTTCTATTTAAGAAATTAAGTAAAAAGTGAATTAAAGAGAATTTGAAATATTACACATGAAAATGTTACATGAATTATGTAAATAACATCTATTTTAAGACATTAAAGTATTTAACCTTAATTAACATTTAAGGTGGCTGGCCCTGTCTTCAACATAAAGGATGAATTGAGAAAGTTAAGGGTAGTATGAATATATGAGAAGGATACGAACAATCTCTTCTCTTAAAATAGCTTTTCTTTCCTCCTGCCTGCTTCTTCAACCTCTCCACTTATTTATAGTAGAGTCTGTGTGTCACAGACTGAACAGGCCAGATTATTTCTGAAGGTCAAGGCCAGAATTTTGGAATGCTTAATCTGGTACTGAGAGACAGCCTGTGTTTTATAGATTTCACTGTTCAGTTTATTTCTGAAGGTTAAAACCAGAATTTTGGAATGCTTAATTTGGTCCTGAAACAGAGCCTCGGCCTCTGTGGAATGATTTTGGCATAAGGGTGATGCATGGGTGATCACTGCCTTCAAATTTTATTCATTATTATTAACATTGTACGGTGCATTAACAATAATAATACAGGTTATTACTAAACCTGTGAGGTGACTGAGTGGGTAGAAGGTTTTTTTTTTTTCCCATGATTGCCAATTATTTATTCCATATTATCTCGCAAGCGTTTCAAACACTCACTGCATTGCCAGCTTTAGTGTTGGAGATTTAGCTTAAAGATTATGGCTTAAACAATTAAATGTGTAAGATTACAATTTACATATTGTCACACAACTTACAAAATGGGCAGACCGTATTTATGAATTGAATTTTAAAATATTTCCCATGTAACACTGTTTACTGTAATGCTCCCCCTGAAAAATAAATGCCATAATAAGTTGCAAAAAATATCCGGAATCCATTTTTTGTTTAATACCATACAAACAGGAGTCTATATTAAGGTACATAATTTTATATTAATTTTAATAACCACGTATTACTTTATATTTTGTCATAACTTATACTTACATACTTTTCTATTTTATTATATTTTATTGTATTTTACTTGGCTTAAACTTAAATCCTGAAAATTACCAACTTTTCTGCTTCCACTTATAGCATTTGTTCCTCACTCACATCATTTACTACTAGAGGCATATGGGTATTTTTTCCAATGTCAGAGGATAGTGAATCTTTACATCCTCTAAAAAATATTTCCAGAACAGTTTCATCTACATTTATGGAAGAATATTGCAGTTATTGAGAGCTTATACATTCTTGACGGTGAATACACATTGTAGTGTTCCTACTCACACAGGCGTCCCATTGATGCCAGGGCTGTTATTAGGATGGGTAAAGTGTATGAAATGATTATGCCAAGGGGAAAAATATTTCTTTCTCGATGTAAATACCAGGATGCCTTCAGCTTTGACAGTGTCAGGTTTTCATTCTGATTATTTTACATCAATACTATTTACATTATTTTACATCAGGCTTTTAAAATAGTCAGTGGAATAACTTCATCTGGCATACATGGATGAAGAATCAATATCTGTAATTTTGCCCTAAAATGTCAGCTGGGGCATGTGTTAGCATAACTTGTAATTTTGACAGCTAACATTAGTAGCTGACATAAAAGCAGTGGAATCTTAGCAATGAGAAGTTAAGATGGCACAAGATTTGCTACAAAATCCCTGATTTCTTGTCTCTATAAAGCACTTTGTGCTGTTATATTTCAATAACCACAATTTTCTTTCCCTTCCCCTTGGGTTGCAACATCTATGTCTTGGATTACTTGCCAGTATTCATTTATTTTGAATGCTTTCCATTCTGTTTAATTCCTTCTCAAAATTTTCCTAAGATGATTAGCATTCTTCCAAAGAGAATATATTCTAAGTGGAATCAATTTTACACTTTCTTCTTGGCTGTAATCTAGTATTCTGAAAATTTTCTAAGGTCAGAATGAATTTTGAGAACTACTTAAGCCTTCTGCATCTTCATGGATGTGAGCTGCACACTTGGAACAAGAAAAAGACTATCTAAGGTTCAAATAAGATTAATAATAGCTTCTTGTTGGAGGTATATTAATAAGATATTGACGCAACTAAAAAATTGTGTGTGTCCCCAGCTGTCTGCCATTTCCATCTAAACAAGGGTGTGGAACAAAAGAAGAAAAACACACAGTAGTTATTAATGAAATAACAGATGGGAGAGATGCACAGCTGGCGCTATTTGATGTGATGTAGTTCAAGAAAATAAGAACAAATATTCATAATGTGAGTTCTTCCTTAATCAGGTCAACCAGGGCCTCCAGTGCTCCAGACTCCTTCCTCGCATCCATCTCTCCTTCAGGTTTCCATGGCTGTGCTTACGCAAGCTCTGACACAGTGCAGCTGTGCTGCCATGGATTAGAGATCAGGGAGCAGAGCTGCATGAGAAGGAGCTGGGAGAACTTTGGTGAGGGGCTGTCCTCCCTTCCCCTGGGAGCTGAATCATGCCCAGGTCCCCCTGCCTGCGGTGTTGATGCCCTCAGTGCCTGGCTCCACAGAAACTGCACGGCAGCAAGTGCTGCTGCCTGACAAAACCAGTCATGAATGTACTTCCATCATGTTCATCAGTCTAACAGTGATGGATCTGTGCTGTCTCCAAACCTCAAACACTGCTCACTTGCTTGCGCTCAGTAACAGCTTCTATTATCTTTGATATCCTTTTTCTTATGACAGGTCGCAAAAGTCCACCCTGTATTTCTGATGCAAAGGGAAAAACACTACGGATTGTTCTCTCATTTTTAATGTATCCACAATTACTCCTGAGATTTTGACTTTCCTCTGGTGACACAACCTAAGGCACTTTGGGTCTGAGGCCTTGAAGAGCCTCACATGTGGTCTGCACCCACACCTCTGCCCTTCTGCCTGTGGCCTGGGGCTTCAAGGGAGGACGGGGGAGAGGCCCCAGCCCTGCCCTCCTGGCCGTACTACCGTCTTTTCTCTTGGCTCCCGGTCCCTGACACAGCCACTGGCCTGTGTTGCTCCCTGACCTCAGTTTAGGGGTTATGCTACCTGGTCTCTTAGCAAACTGCTACTCCTTACACAGTCATTTGATTCCTCCAAACCTGTCTGTGAGGTTGGACATGATTTTTGCTCCTTCAGGCCTCCTGAAATTTCACAGTCTCAATGTGCCAATGCTAAAACTGCCAGCTGGAGAGTTCAGGGTGTTTATGCGGAAATTTGACTAAGTCACTCTTCAGCTGACCCTTAGCTATTGAGAGGTGATGACAAATAGCAGATAGGTTCATAGGCTGCTCTCCTGCTTCCCTTTACAATTCCCCTTCCAATCTGCATAGGTGAAAAGATGACAGCAGCCTCTCTCCCATTACCCAAACTGAAGCCATCATCTTTGAGTCTCAGAGGGTTTGTGGAAGTATGAATAGAAGACCAAAGGAAGGGCTGAACACAAGAGGTTTCCGCATGTGGTTTTAGCTATATACAACTTAGACTCTAAATGTTAAAAGCATGGTAATTGGACTATCAGTTCCTTGATTAGATGGCTAGGGCAGTGTGTTTGTTTCACCTAGAAGAAATTTGAGCTTAACAAACTATTCAAAATTCAAGGAAGCTACTCCAACTTGGATCCCATAACCTGGTGGTAGCAAGAAGTGCTTGTAGATGTGTCAAAATCTTACCATGCCTTTCATGTCTCCTGCCACTTCTGGTGGGTATGTTACACCATCTCCTGTTGTATTTAGTGGGAAATCATCTGATCCCTTTTCATCCTATAGCTCTTTTTTCACTGCGTTTAGGCTGTTAAACAGATTTACTGTAAGGTTATTTAATCTCATGTTGAATGCAGCCCTTTCTTTCTGCTAGGTTCTTTGGCATCAACTACTTTAGTAACTGTACATGATGCAAAAATGTGAATATCATTTATTTGATAGAAAGCTGTAGTTTGGCTTACTTCATTTTCTCAGAGCTTCAGCTTCCCAACTAGGTCATCTTCAGTAAATTAGGTAGCTATGAGCAGGATATTTTAATTAGACGACCTGAAACAGAAATCCTGTTATTCCATTGCATTAGTCACTATAAAAGTAAAAAAAAAAAAAAAATCTAGTACAAAACTAGACTGTATGTGAAGCAAATTTTAAATCTGGTATATACAATCCCTCAATCAGAAATTAAGAAATGGAAAGGTATTATTATGGTTTCTTGTGAACAACATCTATTATATGATTCTATGTATAAATTAAATGCAATTTTAATTATTGTGCTATGGACCTCTAAGGTGGTAATTGGAAACAAACCATTGAATGAAGAACAACACTCTTTTCTAGTCAAATGAGACACTTGAGCATCTTTATAAAAAAGAAAAAGAGAAGTCTCGTCATTGTTTAACTTCATAATTTGGCTACTGCCTTTGTTAAGAGCTAACATACAAAGAGTTTGAGAGATTTTTTCACTTACATCTGTTTCATATATTCCACGAATTAAATCTACCTGCTGAACTTGATATTCAGTGGAGTGCTGAGTAGGTTAATTGCTTAATTTGCAGCTAAAATTATTTTAAACTCCAGTGCAATTGTTCAAGTTGCCAATTTTTTTTTCCATTTCCAGCTTTAATTTATAAATTTACCTTTTAATGTTAATTTCAGTATTTTGTTGTTTTCTGGGTTAAAAGAAATAAGGAATATAATTAGTACCTGCAAAGCTTAAATTTTAGAGTATTTTCTGTTCAAGGAAACTTTTGAAGGCTTAATTTGTTAATTGATTTTTTTTTAACAGGGAAACTCTAGAGAGTTCTTCAACTTAATAATTTTCATGGAAAAAAATTCTGTTTTGTAACATGTATTAGTACTCTCCAGCTTTTATATGCCACATATAAAATGATCATGACTAAGCCCATTTACAAATAAACATATCCAAGAATGACTCATGGAAACGTTTTTAGCCAGGAGGATAAGTCAGTGTACAAAGTCATACTAAAATCTCCTAAACAAAACAGAAGCTTTATATATTTGGAAAAAGGGAAAACCCCTGAAAAAACCTAAGCAAGTTTATGTCGTGTCAGTAAAATCATGGGGCAGAATTGTGTAATTTTATTCCTATTATACTTAATGTTAAAATTTTCCTGTAAAAGAATAGAACAGTTGTAAATGTTTGACATTCTGAAAATCAAAGCAACAAATTCAGAATTTATATATTTATCTGGATATATACCTGACATCTGGACAGAAATATCTAGCTAGTAACAAGTTTTCACACAGTGTGTGGTTATAATTGGCAAAACTGCTAGAACTCCCCATATAATCTTGATCCCTTGAATTACAAAGAATGTCATATCAATTGATCCATCCCTTAAAAAATGGATTTTGCAAAACTGAAAACACAATTTCTTAGAAAAATCTGAGATTCAGGAAAAAGAAATAGGGCTGCGTTTTTAAGACCAGAGACATCAAGTCTCTGCAAATTTAATTTAAAACTCAAATATTACAAACAATTGACTTTGTCATCTATTTTTGAAATGTTAGCTATGCGGACTGTACTATGTACTGATTGGACTTCTTTTGTAGTGGTATCTCTAAGGTATTAGCAAGTTTCTTTTAACACACATTTCTATCAGGGATATTTTTAAAAAACCCAAGTGGAGAAATTGATAAATTCTCTACATGCATAGTAGAGAAAAGAGGAAAAGTCAACTAGACTTTTTTTTCATTTTACAACTCAGCATCACTATCCAAGTAATCAAACAAGCATACACTTAAATGTATTTCACTTCATGATATGTTGGTTGTCTTCCCAAGAATTAAAATGGCATAAAGGTAAGAATAGAACATCCATTACTACTGCCTTAAAAAAGATAATTCAAAAAAATATCTCCTTTGTCACATATTCAAAATAGGGGGAAAGTTGATACTGCTTCTTTGGGCCCAAAATGGTGTCAGAATTAGATACAGTCCAAGCTAAAAGCTAATTTACCATAATTTAAGTAGATACTAGTCTCTAGACAAGCACTACTGTGGTGACAGAAGAACATAATTTCCCGAGGCACAAAGGGATTTGGAGATACCTTCAGCTAGTCAGATCCTACAGGAGAAGTGCACATAGTTGTAGATTTGCTTTTTTCACTTTCAAAGCAATTAGTGTGTTCGAAAGGAGACCAAAGCAGGTAATTTTTACATAAATAAGTAGAAAACTTCACAAAGGCAATTAAAATCCTGGTTTTACATTGTTTTCTGAACAAAAACACCATCAGAACTGGAACAGGATTAAGATCTTACTAGTAATTTAAAACAATGAAGATAGTAAAGAGAAAAAATAACTAATATATGAAATTCCTGGTTCTACAAGCCAATTAGGCAGGCTAATTTCTATTTTATTCTGACTCTCTCTGATAACTAACTTTTTTCTTCAAAACAGGGAAATAAACTTGATAAAAGTGCTAGTTTCATCTTTAAATATTACAAAGTATGTAAAAATTCAAGACCAATTTTCTTAACTGGAAAAAAAAAAGAATTAAAAAGATGCAAAAGGAGATTCTTCTTAAAAAAAAAAGAGTAATACTGGTTTTTCATAGTATTCTTTGCATGAATTCTGACCTAGCCCAAATAATAGAAAATTATGTGGAAAGAGCTAGTAGAGATGAAATAATCTAAAGAAGATGATTTTTGTCAATGACAAGTATCAGAAATAAAGCTGTGCAAGCATTTGAAGTCTGAAACATTCAGCAAACACAAAAAAGCTGCCTGGGAATTGTGTTCTAAGGACCCCAGGCAATCTGCTTTGCATCTTAGAGCTGGTAGAGTCAAAGGGAATATTGTACCGACAAAATGTTTTACTGAGTTCCTTGGAGATAATCTTCCTGCAACGTCAGAGTGGGTCTGTGTTCCACCTGGCCTTTATATGAGAGGGGATGGCTTTGAGATACTTGAAAAAAAATATTTTGAATATGCATTTTCCTGCATCTGCTTTCTCTGGTGGCGAAAACTCAGCCACTTGAAATTCAGAGAATGGTAGATCTCAGACTTCATAACGCACTTTATTTCTTAAACAAAACCACAGGTATTATGTAGCATTCCCATGACTGCAAAAAATTTGACATGGCATGGTAACGTGTAACTGGACAACTATGACTTGTGAGGCTGCAGACTCAGTAGCTGAGTCAAACACAATACTGTGAAGTTAAAAGGGCCTCAATTTTATAATTCTTCCACAAATACACACATTTTTAAAATTCAAAATAGTATTCCAGTATTAATAATGAAAGGCATTCCAGTATTAATTTTATTCGTCTGTAATAAACAGAAACTTACAAAACTTATTTTTCCACTAGAATATAGCTTCACATTCCTCCTTTACTCTTAGGATCAGAAAGGGACTTCTTAGTTAATCAGTTCTCCTGTCTTTATCCTAGTCATAACTTGATCAAGCTCCATTTGGAATTTTAGCATGCAGTAAATCCATTACTAGTTTGTTCCAAAACCTCACCTCTACTGAAGATTAAAAGCCTTCTAATGTCAAAGAGAAAATTAATTGTCAGTTTGCTCATTTGTTCTGAAATCTTCTGTTGCATTTTGTCTTTTTCCTTATGGTTGAGTATTTCATGAAGCAGTTCAACTTTTTAGATTGAACGAGCTTGTTTCATTCAATTCTTTGTGGAAAATAAACTTCTCTGTAATATTTCTGCACATTTTATCCTTCAAAAGCAATTTCATGTGAAGTTGAGGATAAAAGTGGTACACTATGCAGAATAACATATAAAAGAACTTTATCAGGTACTTCTAACTGCAATACACACATAAACTGTTGGTCATATTTGCCCTTTTGATGAACATCTTTGGACTAGAAAAATAGGTTATTCACCTCACAGTCTTTTACTATTTTTTATCTGAGCATTCTAAATACTCTCCTAGAAACCACTTATATTTTGGTATTTTCAGGTAGGTTTTGTATCCAGTCTTAAATGCCAGGAACTTAAACTTCTATAATGGGTTTAGATATTGTCTCAGAGTAAAGTGGTTTATAAAAGCTGGTTAAATCTGCTGCATTTTTCTGTAAATTGCTTTTGGGGACATGACCAGTGAAAAATACACCGTATTTTATTCTCTGTCTCTCTCTTCCTGTCCCTGTAGCTTTCGTCTAAAATATGCGTTCTACTGGCATGGTATAAATTCTCAGCAGTTCAATCCAATTTAATTTCCTGGATTATTCAATTTCCTATTTAATTTCCAGATTAGACCTATACTGGATACCACAATTCTACCCTCTCCCCAGTTTTCTTAAAAATGTTTTTGGCTTCATCTGAACACACTTTCTTTCATACCGAGCTCTACTAGCTTCTCTTTTTCCCTTCCGTTCTGTCACCTTCCTGTGGTGATAAAACAAAATCTCCAGCTGTCACCAGAGTGACAACTAGATGAAATAACAACAAACCTAGCTTATCTGGAAGATCAAGGGAGATTTTCATGTCTTATTAGCATTATAACAATTTAACGATTTCATGGGTTACTCTTACTACACAAGTATATAGGCACTCTAGAAAAGATCAGGATGTTATTTCAAATGGCATGTCCTACTTTATTATAATTACGAGAATATAAAAGAAAATCAAAAAATGGAAACACAAAAGGAAGGCTCTACTATATTCCTCCTGAAATAGACTGGTGTGCCGGGTGGTTTATGCATATCCTTAGACCTCTCATGTAGCTGTTAACAGCAATATATCTTGATAACCACTTGAGGAAAACAACATTCTGGATTATAGCCTGAAACTATAATTAATTTCAGGGCTTGGGATCATCAGTGACCAGCAGAGGAATGCTTCACTGAAGAGCAGCTTTCTGCGCTCCTGTGGGCTTGGGAAGATCACTGCTGGGGGTGGGACAGCACCTTGGAGGGACCCTGAGCTGGCTGAGGAGGAGGGTAGAGAAGGCCCAGGGGAGTCCATGGCCCTCCAGCTCTAGCCACCACCCACTGTCCCTTCAAGATGCCACAGAAGCAGCAAGAACAGCTGATTTTCCATTTTCAATTTACCTATTTGAATAAGTAGAAAAATATTCTCTTGTCTAACTTACTTGCTTTCTTTTTACAGAAGAATGTCTCCATGTAGTTTCTGTGCTGCTATATGAATACTGGAAAATGTGTGCATCTCTAAGAACAGATGGTTGGGAATTCAAGACAATGCCCTGGCTTCCGCTGTGAAACCAAAGTCACTGCTCATGTCTCTGGTTTCAATCCTTTTTCTCTTGACTCTAAAATCTCTTGGACTCTTACAGGACTCTTACCTTTTCAGGACTAACTCGTACTGCCCAGAGATGAACACTAGTGTGACAGCTAATTGTTCCCCAGAATCTCACCCAGTTATTCTTGTGCAGATGAGTCAAATAATTTATACTAAATGCAAACAAACTCAGACTTTCTTACATCCTTGACAAATTCTCATGGTTCATGTCTGCAACTGAGTCAATGTGTTTAATGCCTGGGAACTCCTGCAGATGGAAACTTTCTGGGAGAATAATATTTCAAAGGGATAGCATCTGCAAACATCCAAAATTTTTGTTGTGGGCAGGTCATGTTGCTTAAAGTGGGAAAGTACCAAATCAGGTACATTTCGCAATCTTTTTGCAGCACTTACACGGAACATGTTATTTATTTATTTATTTATTTTCGTTTCTGGAAAGAAACATTCCTGATGACTTTTCTCAGGTGCACGGTGGGTTTATTTTTTTATTTTTTTCCCCCCCCGTCGGAACGAACGTTGTTGGAGAACATCGACGAGCCGGTCCACCTAAACGCTGTCGATGCTACGCGGTCGTGGTGCGAGGGGGTGTCCCTGTAGGGCCGGCCGTGGGGCAGGAGCCGAGGCAGGAGCGGGGGCAGGAGCGGGGGCAGGACCAGGGCGGGCCGGGGAGGGGCGGCGGAAGCACCGCAAACCTGGCCGGGCCGCAGTTGGGGTANGAGGAGGGGCCTTGCGGGTGGGGCCCCTGCACCCCCAGACCTCTGCAGCTCTGCAACAATTCCGAGGGGTACCTGGCTGCCTACAGCCTGCTGGCCATCTTCCAAGGTAATCCGTCCCTGCTGCCCAGGGCACACGCTGCTCCCCGTCCCGGGGCTGGCGGGGAACCGGGCGGGAGCCTGGGCTGGGAAAGGCGGGGAGGGAGTGGTGATGTTTTGGGCGGTGGGTAAGGAGAGACAGGGGTCCTCTAGCGCTGTTGCTGAACAG
>WEIT01037429.1:550-30869 GCA_013389985.1 Dryoscopus gambensis | reverse complement strand
TCATTTGTATTTTTCACTGTATATATGATAAATCAGTATTTAATGGCAAAAGTAATATATGTGCTTGTTCAAAATGAAGAACGGAAAGGATAGATCATAGCAACAAATAGGTATAATTTTTAATCCTTAACACTCATCATTTTACTAGGAATACCTTTATGTTATATTTAGAATTCGATTGTTTTGATGTTTGAAACTAAATGTTTGCAGTTTGTCTGGCAAACTGCATGCTGAATAGATTAGACTGATTCACATTTCCTTATTTCAATATACCATCTGTGCTTTTGGCTGGTTTTTGCCTCATTGGAACTCAGAAATGCAAGTTACAAAGAATGGTTATGCTCAGAAAGAGAAATCCTATCTTTCACTTACTTGAACAATCTAGACTGTTTTGACCTTAAACCAGCAAGGACACAAGGCTGAAGCTGTATCAACAACAGGCTTTATTTTTGCTGGTGAGGAAGCATGGTATATTTTCAGCGAAGCTCTAGTATATACAGTCATGGTCATGATTTTCATTGTGTAATCATTTTAATTAAGTTCAACGATAAAAGTTAGTCTTGCGTGAGGAATGAATGCACTAGAGAAACAGTGAAAGATTGATGAACACTTGGGGAGCATCACATACTCTGCTGGTAGAAACGCAAGTGTGGAGAGCAGCTAAGCTTGGGGAGCAGGTCAGAGATTACCTGCTCAAAGTAATGACCAATCATGGTTTTAGGGATTTGAAGGAATCAGGATACAATGGGAATATCCAAAAGCACTTTTTAAAGTGCTATTTCTGAGGGGTTTTGCTTGAATGAATAGCTTCATTACTAAAATAATAAACACTAATTAATGTCTGCATAATTTTTGTAACTGCTAGTTTAGTAAGGTAATTAGTATAATTAGTATACAGCATTGCTTGGTGGCATGATAAATCATAATGTATTAAATGTTCACTCTTTACCATTATGATGTATTATCTAATTTACACAGGTAAAAAAAAAAAGGAANAGGGTACCTGTGCAAAGGATGATATTTGCCTGTTTGTTGCATGCTTCCTTCACTTTCACATTCCTGGAGATACCATCTACCAGCTACAGTTCAGTGCAAGGATGAAGAATGTTAACAGTGTTTTCTTCATTATACTCTGTTTTCTAGAACCTATGAGAACACCAAAAACACTGAAGATTGCTGAGATCCAGGCCAGGCACATCGCCGTGGATTGGGAATCTCTGGGTTACAACATCACTCGTTGCCATACTTTCAATGTCACTATATGCTACCACTACTTCTGCGGACACAACGAGAGCAAAGCAGACTGCTTGGACATGGACCCCAAAGCACCTCAGCACGTTGTGGATCGTTTGCCTCCCTACACAAATGTCAGCCTCAAAATGATCTTAACCAACCCAGAAGGGAGGAAGGAAAGTGAGGAGACCATTATCCAGACAGATGAAGATGGTATGTTAAATGCTCTTGTGGAAATTACATCCAAGTCCAGTGCAGGCAGGTGGAAGGAAATGACTTTGTGTGTCACAATATGTATCCCAAAGGGTGGAAGTTCTCTGCTTTAAATGTATTAATTATCCCCAAAATGGCAGCTATGAAGGTATTATAGCTGTCATCCTGCATATGTAGCTAAAACTATCTGTGCAGGGTAAGTCAAACTGGACCTCTCTTTCTTTCTCTCTCTCTTGCTCTCGCTGTCTCTCCAGAAAAAGGAAGATAGCTTCCCAGTCATTCAAAAAATGTGTTAATGCAGGTGATGAGAAACACACGGTAGTGTTAGACTTCTTCACAGTATTAGATGTAGTATTTGCAAATTATTTCTGTAAATCATATTTAAATATTGAATTCAGTGCTTAAAGACTCTATTCAAGATTTAAAACCTCTACAGCAAATATATTTTAGCAACAATTTAGGTTGCAGATCACAAAATATAGTATCTGCTAACTATTTGAAAACCCCCTATCAAATTAGAGTATTATTTTGACAACTTGGGAATTAGACTCAGTGATCCCATGGGTCCCTTGCAGCTCCAGATATTTGATGATTCTTTAAAATGCTTTCAACAAAGTTTCATTGACAAGACAGTTGAATTTACCTCAGCTGTGAAAAAATAAAGATTAGATGTAGACATGTTAATTGTGACATATTCAGAGGTTAGGCTATAAATCTTGGTAGCAAAGATATGCAAATAAAAGTTGATATTTTTCCCTGATAATATTTAAAATGTGGTAGCAAAAAGCAGTTTTAATTTCTTTTTCTTATGTTTAGATTTTGTGAATGTACTGACAACAGCAAAATGAAAATAGATACTTCTGTACGTAACAAAAAGAGAATACTTAGACTAATGTAAGATTGTAGATAAATAAAAGGGTAAAATTGAAAAAGGTAGTGTGTTTACTTGACTGCAAAATAAATGAATGGGGAATCTAGCTTTATATAACAGTCAGTGTTAGAGTCTGGTAGTGTTGTTTTTCCACATATTTTCGATTTTATGAGAAATATAAGAGGAATATATTTACTGTTGCAATAAAGAGAGAACAATTTATTAAATAGGTAGAATGTGAGGAGCTGTAGAAAACTATAGACATTTAGATGCATCATATAAAAATTTATTGACAAGTACAGAATTAGAATATTTCATGGAATTCAAATTAATTTTTAAGTTAATTTTAAACATAATTCATGATGTATTATTTCTGTATTTGTGTTTACATTGTAGATATGTATGGTTGCTATTTTCCTTGAGGTTAAAAAGAATAGTAGTGATATTGTTAAGTCCGCGGAAAATTTATTTAGTTTCCTTTTTAACTGGGTTTTCAAGAAAGGTTATGGTTTCCAATGGCCTTTATCTTGTTAGATGTGTGGAGATGGCAGATGGTCACTGTGTCAGTACTTGTCAGGAGCAGAGTAAAGTGCGTTTATATACTTTGTCTCCGGATTTTGTTGTGGATTTTTCTTGGAAGATGGAGCATACAAGGCAGATTTTGGTCTCAAGCTAACACACCAACATGCTGTCAGTGAACTCGGGTTGAATTGGCTTTGGTGTCACAAGTAGTGTAGCGTAGAAAAAGCCTCACCTAGTGAACAGAAGTTGCCAAGGTAAACTGTTTGAAGCAGATGTTTTCACAGAGGGACTGATAATATTTTAAAAGGTACCTATGTTTGCGTGTGCTGGTGGTAATAATGCTTGTGACCTGAAAATAGCCTCCTGTGGGCTTTACCCTGTGAAACTGTTGGGACTAGAATGCAGATTTTAATTTTGTGTTACTGATTGATTGAAAGTCTATGTCTTGCCAAGACTTCAAAATACGGGGCTTGCAGACAACATACAACACTGAAAGATTCACACCTGAGTCTTTCCTTGAGCTTTCACAGCAATAGTAAACTAAATCCTGTAGCTGACTGCTTATGTGTACAATGCTAATTTAGTTCCAGTAGCTGGATCTAGTAGCTGAAACTATTTCCAAGCACAGTTTGCAGCCTAAAGCAGGGCTTGGACTAAGAAGATGAGAGGTCAAATTATGTATGTGATTCTGTGCCTTATGTTTAACATGTGGTCAGATGAAGCTGCATTGTCCTCATGGTTTTTGCAGGTTTGAGAGTCACCATGATTTTAATTATATCATGGAGGCATCATTAGTGATTCATTTTGGAGAAGTAAATTAGAGGAAATAGGGTGTTGTCCTACATTTTTGAAAATAACATTAGTTAGAAATAGCCCTGATTACATGATTATCTGAAACTGTGCACTTATGTTGTATACTTTTCATAAATAGAGACTTTGAAAACTCCAGATGACAACTGATAATTAAATTTTTGTTAGCTTTTCTGTAATGTGGGATTCTTTACAATGCTGGTTTTTTTCATAAGGTACTGCTAAACAAACAAAAACTTTCATAGATTGGTGGAGTTAGAGATGCCGAGTCCATGTTTTCCTGTCTCTCTTTCTCTCTACCATCTTGCCCTCATTTTCTGTTTTTCATCATATTTTCCCATGCTTCCAAGCTGTCCCTTTCATTTCTTCAGTTGTTGTTTTGTTTTAACCTTTCCCTTCATCTGACTGCATTTTTCATGTCAGTTCTTCCCTTCTGCCAGGAGCTTTACACTTTCTGAACTTCTAGGATTTCCTAAAAGCAGAGGACTTTGGACTTTTATGAGGCTCTCCTGTGAGACACGGAGGATCTCTGGTTGTCTTTCACAAAGGTTCACATTTATGTAAGACTGTGCAGCTGGGCTGCGGGTCTTTCAGAAATGGTCAGACCTGTCAGAGTGTTAAGATCCAATTATTATTAAGGTTCTTAGAAATACCTCTGCCCAAATTAAGGTGCAAACGAGACCATATGCCAGTCAATAGTAAGGGTTTTATTTGATGGTAGATATGAGAGAGAGAGAAAGAAAGAAAGAAGTAGAAAATAGGTCAGGGGGACAGAAAAAGAGTGACAGGGACAGAGTAAGGAAAATAACACCACTCTGTGGATCCCGGAGACATTCTGTTCATCCTCTCCAGCTGGTCTTCTTGGTGGTGAAGGTCCCCCTGAGTAGCATAGACTCTGATGGACTTATATACCCTCAAGCCAGGTAGTGATGTCCAGGCATGTCCCCCTGGGGGAGGGGGACAGTCTCTTACAGCAGACTCTGGGTCTGTTGCATCACGTGCAGCCCTGTGGGGCCAGGCCTCTCACATGAGAGTCCAGTGGTAGTGGCCGTCCCAGAGTTGGGGGTTCCACAGCTGGGCCAGTTTGAGTAAAAGGGAGGATGGGTGTTCACTGCCTCTGAACAGAGGTTACATCCGAAACCTCTTCCTCCTCCCTCATTTCCGGGGGGAGTCTGTGTAAACCTGGCTTCTGTGGGCTGTGGTCTCCCCCACCCCAAACTCAGCCAGGGATGAATCTTAGCATGGCTGCTGGGTTTGGCTCACATTCTTTTCTTTGTTTACTTGTTTATTTCTCCCCGGGCCTGAGGTTGATGAAAGAATGGGTTTTCCCTTTATCTAATCTCAGTAGTTTGACTTACAGTCCACAGTTCTTCAAGGAGGTTTCTATGGTTGTAGCTTCCTTAAAACTTTATATCAATTTTCAGTCCCTTACATAGACTGCTGAGTGATAGCTCAATTGCATATGATACCTGGAACAGAATTAACTCATGAAACAATTAGTAGAAGAATGACGTAAGATTCAAAAGCTGTGTTTCAGATCTCTGGAGCCACAGCTGACAAATGAGGAAGGTTTTAATAGCCTGCAATTCAATATCTGCAAGAGAGCAAAACCCAGGAATATGAAGACAGTCTGAAAACAGTTTTTCTTTTGACTAGAGCTAGATCTGAATACTTGGCAGTTTCAGTATTTCTATTTAACATGGGAAGATGTTATTAATCTTAAAAGTATGTTTTAGTACTTCCAGAAAGTTGTATTCCATGTAAAAATAAAACTGCTGAATAAGACACCGATAAACAATTTTTGCAAAAAGACGATGAAAACAGGGAAATTTATGAGTCTTTTGAAAGTGAAACAACATCTTTTGCTCTGGGAAGAAACCACACAGCTACTAAGGTTTGGAAGAAAGCTCTTCTGAGTATACAGGCACTTGGCATTATCTGTGCTACAACAGGGACTCACTGCTTTTCCTGGCTCGTACAGAAGATGGACAATGTTTGAAGAATTTGATAAAGGCAGTAGAGAAAGGCTCATGCAACCCGAGGCTGCATACCTGCTGGGCAAAGACAGTGTTTGGCACTTTGAGACAAAGTACAAGAACCAGCAGTGGATTTATTACTTAGCATGAATCATCAGCGTGCACATATTCTTGGAGCTGCCTGTTGACCAGAGCGCTGCCAACTCAGAGGGACCCTTTGTAAAAGCAGTGGATGAATGGGATTAAAGCAGATAAATGCTTCCTTAATTTTTAATTGGAAAGAGATGCAAAAGGCAGTGGATTAACAGGACTAGTGACATTAGCCCTGAGAGAGCAGCTACAGAGAAAGCAAATTGTGAAGCTCAAAGTGTTCGATGGTGATTTTATAACCAGTAAGGGAGTGTGTCATCTAACAGCAGGCAAACCACTAATTGAAAAGGATCACTTGGAGTAGGAGAAGTATCCATTTTGGGACTCAAAGTATACCAGAGCTTTGGTCTGGGCCAAAGCACGTGCTCATTGGACACAAATGAGGTTCCCTGATCTTTCAGAAGCTGTGGCTCATTCAGCTCCGTGCAGAGATATTGGGAGCTTTGATGCAAGGTTAAGACATCAGCATTACTCATGCTCCTGGAAAAACTCCAACAGGCTTGCTACTCTGGGGAACAGCAGAGGAATAGGAAATGTAATAATTAGAGGACCAAAAAAAAAAAAAAGAGAAAGAGCAAAATACTTTGTATACCGTCTAGATGTGTGTCCTGACCTTATCTGGGATAGAGTTAATTTTCTTCCTAGTGGCTGGTACAGCACTGAGGTTCAGATTTAGGATGAGAATGATGTTGATAACACACTGATATTTCAGTTGTTCCTAAGCAGTGTTTATACTAAGTTGAGGGCTTTTCAGCTTCTCATGTCCTGCCAGCGAGAAGGCTGGAGGGGCACAAGAGGCTGGGAGGAAATGCAGCTGCCATACTGACCTGAACAGGCCAAGGGGACATTCCAGACCATGGAACAGCACGTTCAGTTTATAAACTGGGGAGAAACCTGGCCAGGGTTCACTGCTGGGAAAAGAGCTGGGCATCAGTCGGTGAGTGGTGAGCAATTGCAATGCCCATAATCTGTTGCATATATTCTAATTCTTTTATCATTGCTGTTATCATTATTTTCTTCATTTTTTCTGCCCCATCCATCTGCTGAGGGAGAAGTGAGCAACTGGCTGGGTGGAACTTAGTTGCTGGCTGGGGTTAAACGATGACACTGTGTGTAGAGGAAATATCTTTCACCAGCTTCAGGAGGGAGGATTTTATGGCAATAGTTGACATTTAGTATTTTTCTGTGATTGATAGTAGTAAGTTTTGTAAGTTGCCTTTACAAAAAACTGAACCAAGCAAACAAAAAAAAACCATTTGGTATGAAAAGCATCTTTTTTCTTCCTGCTTTCCCAGTTGTTCTGGCACCCTAGGAAAATGATGGAGGAAAGAAGAGGTAGAAAATACACTTCGATCAAAATAAACAAACAATGCTTGAAGGAGCTTTGAAAAAACATAGACATAAAACTTTACTTGTAGCACTTTAAGAATTGCAAAAACAGTGCACCTGGGAGAAAAGGTTAATAAACTATGTCCATTACAGCAAAGGAGGGCTGCAAAGATTGTTTGAAATGGAAAACTGTATCAAAAAAATGTGTAACTCACATAGCTGAGTGACACATGCATAGATGTCAAGTGAACCAGGTGTGCTAATCCTAATGGGGGAAAAGCTGGCAAATAGCTGCTGTTAGCAAAGAGAATCCCATGACTAAGAGATAAAAATTTCAGTGTGAAGTTGTCCATAAATGTCACCGGTAAAGGTATTGATCTCAGTTCTTGATATAAACGAGACTAGTGACCTACATGTCATAAGCATTGACAAAATAGTCAAGATAGTCAAATACAGGAGGAATTTTTATGTCTTTAGTAGTACTGAACTGACACAGAGTATAACCAACCTACTACCATTAATAAGAGGAGCCTGGAATAACTTATCTGTCCTACATCTTGTGAAAATAACCTCCATTCTTTTTTTCAGATAGTAAACGAGTTTTGCTATTGGCACGTCATTGAGAGAGAAAAAGTGCTTGCAGGACATGTGAGCAATTTTTGTGAAAGGCGTCAGAAAAGTTGATTTGTGAGAAAGCAAAAACAATACTTAAAATATTAGCACAGATTTATTTTAAGCTTATGCTGAACAAACAACAAATGAAGCTGTTTTGAGGTTAAAGTATTGCAGAGACTAGAAATACAAGCTAGGTTTTATATTAATAGCTGAGGAAAAATTGGTCCTGAAACACAGAATTATTTACCCTGGCTCAAACAACTACCTACTTTCATTTCCATTAGGTACCTATATTGGAAATGTTATAGCTAAAAAAATGCTATTGCATATGAAGTTATTTTGTTGAAGTGCTGTGTTCAACATAATGATGCTTGCATGTAGGCCAGAATTAGTGGCTCTTTCAGCAGTTTTTGTGGTGGAATGAGGGCTTGCACCCAGCCCCACAAGTTTCTATGTTCCTAAGCCATGTGCTAGCTAAAACCAGTCTCCAATTATTGAATTGCATACTTTCAGAAAATTGTAAAGTTTGTGAGGTTATTTCATCCTGAAATTGGGAAACATTTCCAAATCCCAGGAACGAGGTGTATTGAAGTCAGCACTTGATGTAAAAAGGCTTTAAACAAATTCTGCATTAGGTGTCCAAGCACCCAAATTTAGCACAACCAGAACTCGTGGATTTGGATATTGAAACAAGCTGGCCATAGAAGTAGTGGAATCACCATCCCTGGAAGCACCTTAGCACCAAGCTTCTGTTAAGAGTTAGGGTTAGGGTTCAGGGAGCCAGAAAGCCTTCAGCTCCAGGGTCGCTGGATCTGCAAAAGTAATGCCCAGGGAACCACAGTAGGGTGTCAACATTTCTGCCTACACATCCACTGGAGTCTGGGCCCCCCATGGTGATGGGGACCTCAGCCTCAGCACCAAGCTTCCATTAGGGTAAGGCTGGAGTTCAGAGAGCCAGGAAACCTACAGCTCCAGGGACACTGGGGCTGGAAAAGGAGTGCCAAGTGAAGCATGTGCACCAGAGAAGACTCAATATAAAATATTTTTTTTTTCCCTCAGTAACATTCAATAGTATTTTGTTCTTTCCTGCAAGTAGTCCAACTTGAATGATTTCCAAAGAAGTAATTTCTGTCACCACCTTTTGTGAAAATGCTCTCATGGTAAAGACCAGCAATAGCAGTTCTGGTTTTGTTTTTCCTTTTTAATATGTAAAATTTGCTTCTATTTAAAACTTAGTCTCCTGTTGTAGTAAAGTGTAAAGTAAAAATAGCAAATCCCTCAGAAAAAGCCAGTGGAAAGGTGGACCATTTTAGCTGCTTGTAACGTTTAAACAGTAGGAGAGATTAACTGTCACCATCTCCTGAAAATGAGCATCTACTTTGAGGGAAAGGCTGTAAGTTTGCCACTGATAGCTGCCCTTTTTGATTACAACAAAGGGATTTTTCCCAGTATAACCCTGCATATTTCTGCACATAACTTTTACCTTAGCATAGTAATACTGTGCATGACTTTCAGGGAGCATAATAATAATAAAAATACTCTGTTTACGTGCACTTTCATTATTTTGTAGCAGGAAAACTGAAGCAATATAAATTCATTTTTATAGTGGTTGGTGTCAGTTAATACATTGTTTTTCCAGAAGTAATGTATTGTAATATAAATTTCCTGTTAAGTCAGTGTAGAACAATATTTAAGTGACACTATTTGTGAATAACAATTTATTTGTGACTGTGACATAATTTAATGCAAATATATTGGTTTAAAATGAACTGGTGTGATGTCAGATTGATAGTTTGTACTTTCATTATGCATAGTATTTATAAAGTCTACCATCCCACATGCATATAGAAGAAAAGATTATCAGCTATTCACTATATGAATATACAGCTTTATTAAAAGAGCTCTGGAGACGCATGTAAATCATGAAAGAAGAACTTGTGTTGTTTGCACTATAAAACCTTGCTAAGATTCCCTTTGAATTTGTTTTATCTTACTTTTGTACATATGTGCATTTTATGTTTGTATACTTTTTTACTGTTTTTTTGTTTTCCTTAAGTTCAAAATCTCTACTGATATCCATATAGTTAAACCCACCTGAATTATTTGACTTCTTCAGATAAGTGTAAATCCTGACTTGTTGGAAGTTTAACATAGAATTACGCATGGCAAAGAAAGTATGTTTACTGTTGTCACTGAGAGATAGTGGGGTCACACTTCACAAGGTCAGCAGATGGAAAGAAAATCAACAAGATCAGAATCTTTTTCAAGAGTGGGTGCAGAGGCCAAAAAGTCGAAGTTCAACTACTCTAGCAGTTAGTTATACATTTTGAATTATTCAGATGATAATGTTAAGTAACATACTTCACTTTAATACACTTGTAATAGTGTTTTGATTGAAGTGTAGAACTGTCTGTAAGTCCAAGGGAAAGAGTGAGAGCTTATGTAGGAAAAGAATGGGAGCTGAGAAGTCAGCAAAAATGTGCTGTGGTGAGTGGTGGAGCTTCTGGAGCTGCTCACGCAAGCCCAAAGAAAGCCTTTTCTGTTGTTTGTGAGGAGTTTTCCAAAAGCTATTATCAACACAAGGATGACATTTACCTGGCTAGTTTTCACCCAAGTCCTTGCTAAATATCATACAAGGGTGTACTGGGTCTGGCTCAGATGGAGCTCATTTTCCCTCAGCAGCCCTCACAGTGCTGTGCTTTGCATTGGTACGCAGAAAGGTGCTGGTAACACCCCAGTGTTCTGGCTACTGCTGGGCAGGGCTGGCACTGCATCAGCACTGGCTCTCAACATTCTCCCCCCAGCAAGAGACTGGGAATGGGCAAGATCCTGGGAAGGGGCACAGCCGGGCCAGCTGACCCAAATAAAGCAAAGGGATATTCCATGTCATATGACATTAGCTCAGATGTAAAAGCTAAGGGAGGGAAAGGAATGGGGGACAATTCTTTATTTTACAATTTTTGCCTTTTGGAGCAACCACTGCACATGCTGAAGCCCTGCTTCCCTGGAAGTGGCTGTGCTCACTGATGGGAAGTAGAAATTAAACTTTCCCCTTTGCTTATGCATGTGCAAACTTTTGCTTTTTTGGATTTTTTTCCCACTAATTGTTTTCCATCTTATTATCTCTCTTCTGTCTCGCTGGGAAGGGGAGTGAGAGAGCAGCTTGGCGGGCACCTTGGCATCCAGCCAAAGTCAACCCACTACAAAAGGGAAGGCTCTTAACACTGTTTCGGAAAGGTGAAGTTTAAGATATTTCTGAAGTCCTCAGATTCTTGCTGAGAGTCACAGGAAATAGACAGCAATGGCTGCCTACATGGAGAAATGCAGTTTGAGTCTTCAGGACAGTGTTACCAACATGTTACCTTGCCGTTGTTCTGTTAGCTTGCTGTTGTTCTTTTGTTGGTGGTTTTTGTTTGTTTAGGGATTTTCTTTACTAATTTTGGCCTTTTAAAAATTTCTGTTCGTAACCAATACTGACCTAAGAGCAAAGACATAACAAATAAGGATGTTAAGGCATTATTTTGACTAACTGGAAGATATTCTGTCCTTTAAGCAAATTCTCTTATTCCTGCTTTTCTCTTTTCTCACTCCCTTTACCCTTTTGGTAAAGCAGTGCAATTACAAGACGTTTTTACTGTGGCTGAACCGGAAAATGGAAAGGAAAAAATAAGTTCAGACCATCAAAATGTGTTCTTCAAACTAATATTAATTTATATTCCTTTTTCTGGGCACTTGAACTTTTATTTGTTTCTTTGTTTTAATTTCAGTTGAATTCTCCAATTATTTAAATTAATCCCAACATTCATTTTTATGAATTTGTGGGAGTGGATGATGTTTGTGGGAATTACTGTTCTCTTTCTCTAGATGCTTGCTGTCTTTTTCTTTCTGACCTTTTTGAACGGGGATTCCAAGGAACATGCTCATTGCTGTGCTAGCTTCTGTTCTTGTACCCTTCCCATGCCAGGGGGAAGAGAAGCATGAAACTAACTGGGATCACATAATTCCAGTCACTTTTAACATTGCTACTGCTGCCTTAAGCATCAAATTTTATATTGCCGGAGAAGAAAACAGTCATGGAATGAGATGAGCCTAGAGGCTTCTCCCACCTTGGTATTTAAACAAAAGGTGTAGGAGGATTGATGCAACCCTCAAATGCAGAGCCCTGCACCTCGTTTCAACTGTATATGAAACATTTATTTTTAAAAGCACAACACAAAAAAGTATTTTGCATGTTTTTGAGCAATCACATCTGTTTTCTTTTTACCTCACACACTTTGAAGTGGTTTAATGTCAAATTTCATATACTGTGTACATGCCCTGGTGCACACCCATGTTCTTTCCCAAACACAGATGTACATACACACACACAAAAATGTCCATGCATCTTCCAAGGAAAATTTCATGTGCAGCAGCGTATATTCATACCTTTTTTGAGATGTAAGGAAATACTGTAGGGCATTCCCATGAAATATGAAGCATTGCCTACAGGAAGTCTCTCAATGACACAAACAGCACAGAGGGGCTGTCACTGCATGTCAGCTTTCATCCACTGCCTGGTCTGTCCTGGGACACTGAAGAAAAGCACCAGCCTGTGATTTTAGTTAACTTCTCCTAAGTCATCATATGACAGTTAGGTGAACGGGTTCTGTGAAGCTCTTGCCTATTTGCTTCTGGGCTTTTTTGACTTCATGAATTTATTATCAATGTGCCAAATTATGTTATTTGTACCAAGGGTTGGATCATCATTTATATCATCATTTATAGCTTGCATGTAGACTGGAATAAATTCCACTGATGGGAGAGACCACTCACTCTTTCCTGCTGCTAGCACAGCATCTGGTGCTTCCTTTGATCCACTGGATTTTAATTTATTTTTGCACTTTGTAAAACTTCATTCTGCTTTGATAATGAATATCCAAGGAGTGTCATGCATAAGGTTCACGGAAAGTTGCATTGAAGAAAATAGGCTTATTAGAAGGAGACAGAAAGATATGTCAATATATTAAATAGAAATAACATTTTAGATTGAAAGACAGCAAATTTGAACAACTTTGTCTCTTTGAGGGGGGAGGGTGTTTCTTTGGGTTCAGAGTTTCTCCAGGCAGTCACTTATCCTCACTCCCTTCTTTCAAAAACGTGTGTGTTCAAATCTAGGTGAGCTGCTCTGATAAAAAGGAATTGTATGTGTAGGCAAAAGTATCTTGTAAGCTGTAATGGGAGATAACTAAGTGCTTCTTCCTGGTGTTGATGGGATTACCGGGTGCTGTGAATCACTTGGGCAAAGAGGCCTGAGGTGACATTTCAGACTTGTTATTACACCAGGAATATTGGTTCCGTTTAAAATACGAAAGTAGGGTCATCGTAGTGTGATTCAGTTCAAAGCTTTGAAAACACCTCTTATTGGAAAGAACTGAAGTGAGCAGTCTTGATCCTTCTGCACATGAGGAGGTCAAAGGCTGAAAGAGATGGCAGCTGAGCTGGTGTGTTTCCACATGTTCAGCCCTCTCTTTTAAGTGAAGATTTCCTTTAAAACAACAATTCATAAGAAGATATGATTGAGAGCTATTTTGTAAGAATTTCTCTCCTTTGGAAGAAGCTGTTATAACAGAGGCTCTTCCTTGCCTTTGATTTTTCCTTTTAAAAGAATTTTAGAACCATGTAGTCCTTGTCCTAAGATACGCTTATTACAGAGTTCAGTGATGTTCCCTGCAGCTGTAATCGAGCTTGAACTGTTTCCCCTGGCTATACTACGAGACAATTTGACTTTGCATGGAGTTTTTAAAACCGTATGTGGGGATAACGTTAACGTTTCAACTTCATGCTCTCTCTGCACTGCAAATAACAAAATAGACTTTGAAGTGCTTTTTCACACACTCTACCACTGCCTTTTGCATGCAAATGAATATTAATAAAAATAGACCCACGCTCACTTTTGCTTTTAATAGGATGTTCTGTCATCTCTTTAGTTTTTCTGTCTCTTGAGTTTCTTATTTTTAAAACTTTCATTTTTTTGTAGTGCCAGGCCCTATACCTGCCAAATCAGTGAAAGGAACTCCTTTTGAAGATAAGATCTTCCTCAACTGGAAGGAACCTGTGGATCCAAATGGCATCATTACTCAGTATGAGGTAATCATTAAACAGCTAACAAACATAGGATGGGGCTAGGGAGGTGCATCAAGAGTGACAGTGTTTATGCTGTGTAGGCAGCTATTCAATAGTATTCTTCTTTCATTTACTGAATACATGATTTTCTGTAGTGATTAGATATTCAAAATTTGTAATTATGGTGCATATGTCTGTCCATCCCTGTCAAGTGGCTTTGTCACATAAGTGCCTTAAAAATCTTGTATTGTTGCTATACATCATTCCAAAGCCATGACAGCCATGATCTGCAACATTTTCTTTGTTGGATGAGAAGGTTACATGAAAAGTAATATGGTTATTAAATTTGGAGCAATGTTCTTTTAACTTTTTTAGATCTTTAGATATCACCCTTAAAAGAAAACTTCCATGTAAATTCTGTTTAAAGTGTATTTAATTTATGAGCCTTCTGGGGACCTCCACAGGAGGTTAGCAGATAGCACATGCTGATTTGAGCAACAAACACCACGTTTTCCAGCACTCCTCTTTTAAAGGAACAGAAGATATAACTTTGTGTATTATTGAATTATAGGAAGGCAAACCAGTGAATCAAACAAAACCCCTTAAAAATCTATTTATTTATTTATTTATTTAATGCTTACAAAATTCACTAAGTAGTGTGGGTTAAACCAGGTGCGCAGCTCAACCACACTCAGCCATTTGCTCACTTCCCCTCAGTGGAATGTAAAAGTGAAATTTTCTGTATATGAACTAATATGTAAAAGCAGTTGATGAATGGGATTAAAGCAGATAAATGCTTCCTTAATTTTTAATTGGAAAGAGATGCAAAAGGCAGTGGATTAACAGGACTAGTGACATTAGCCCTGAGAGAGCAGCTACAGAGAAAGCAAATTGTGAAGCTCAAAGTGTTCGATGGTGATTTTATAACCAGCAAGGGACTATGTCATCTAACAGTAATGATGAAGGGTGCCTGCATAGCCTTTCAAGTAAGAAAGAATCTTCAATAGTACACATCAAGTCCTCATTGGTTTAATGCTGGACTTGGCATTGTTGAGTTAATTGCTGGAATCCATATTCTTAAGGTTAATTTCCAACCTAAATGATTCTGTGATTCTGTGGTATCCCCAAGATAGATGGGTACCTAGATGAGCATGTCTCTTTTGTTTTCTTTCCAGCCGAGCTAACCTAAATCCCTTGCGACAAAACCTTTAAGAGTTGTGCAAAAATAATTGTTTTCCCAGGTCAGCTATAGCAGTATACAGTCGTTTGATCCTGCAGTTCCAGTCGCAGGACCTCCACAAACAGTGTCGAAGCTGTGGAACAGCACACACCACGTCTTCTCCCACCTGCACCCTGGTACTACTTACCAGTTCTTCATACGCGCAAGCACTGTCAAAGGGTTTGGACCAGCAACTACGATCAATGTAACAACCAACATCTCAGGTAAAAACAAACAACAGCATAAAGGAAAAACAGGGAAGGGGAGGAGGAATATGTATTTTGAATATCTTTGTAAGATTTGATATATTGTGAAATGATAAAGAAAACTCCGACAAAAAATCCTACCATGTTATGAAATTATGTTACTAAAAAATGTTTTTTGGGTGTATTCACCACAGAGAAGCATAAGTTCATGGATAAATCCTTGCATGAGGTGGAAATTGCACAGCTATAATCGTTAACTGGTTTTTCTGTGTAATCTAGAACTTTTATCCAAAGATTTTGAAGCGCTGTATAAACCTTAACTAATTAGGCCTTTCAACACTCACAGGTCACTAAGAACTGCATCCATTTTGCAGGTTAGTAAACTCAGGTGCAGAAAATTACTGACTTACTGAAGGTGACACCACTTAGCAGCATGCAGCTATAACAGTCAGGGTAGTTGGACAAAGTGTGAATTTGTTTTGCCAGATTCATAAAAGTCTGCTTCCTTATGCCCTTATTCATTTATTGCAGTGCACCAACTTCAACATTATTTGTCTTAATAATGCGCTGTAAACTGTAGAAGACAGTAATGCCAGATAAAATGCTTTAGTACTTTTATAATTTCTTAAATCTCAATGTTATTCTCAAAAAATAAGATAGTGGCTTATGCAGTTGATAGCGGAAGATAAGTCAATGCTATATTTAAAGAAACTGTTTACTTTGTGACATGGTGACTTCACATCTTGGCAGAGATGAAAGAAGTCAGTAATTTAGAAATTTAAACAGCACAAAGCAGGCTATTTTCCTTATTATCTATCATAATGAAACTCAGATTGACCTGTAAAGAGAAGTTAATAATGTAGTGGAATGCACCTATGGCTTTTGTGGGAAACTATTCACGTAGTCTCCTCACAGTACATGAAAATACATATAAATCAAAATGTGAGAAAATTCAAGGCAGAGCTCCTTGAATTATGTAGCAAGTGAAATGCTGCATTTGTCATAGCTAACTGGAGCAGTTTGTTGAATTCCACCCCAGCACATAAGCACTAGCAGTCCTCATACCCCTATCCCTTTGAAACAACCTAACTAATGCACCAAAACCCCCCAAATTATGTGTTCTGTTCTGTTTATGTAGCTATTAGATTGTTTTGAAGTCTGATGTTTTACTCAGGTTGTTTTAAGGTCCTTGTGTTTCTTCACAACCAATTCTAATTCATAAATTTTCAGATATAATTGTGGTGTAGTACTTGCATACTTGTTTTCTAACCTCTTTGTAGAGGGGAAAGAAAAGAGGTGTGTATCTTGTATCTTGCATCTTGCTAACATGTCTGATATTTCAGTATTTTGAGATAAAAGTGCCTCAATGTGTTTTTATTATTTAGGACTACAATGAATTCAGGCTTCTTCAGATATGCCTTCTTTTCCACACAGAAATTCTGGGAATTCTGTGCAGATTCAGTATAGCACAACTTTCTAGACAGAGTATGGATCTGTTAGTTGGCAAGATGTGGTTAATGCTAGGAAAGCTCTAAGGCAGGCTGTGACACCCCTTGTATCTGAACTTCAGCCTGTTCTCCTTTCTATCTTGCTTCATGCTGAGCTGTTGTCTAGTTTCACTCTGCCTGACTGATACTTCATACGAAGCAATGCATGTTTCAGAAAATGCTAACTTTAGTTTAATGAGGAGTGAAATTATTTCTTTTAACTAAGCTTACAAGTGGTTACTGTGATTCTAATGAACATGGTGTAAGTAGTAATTTTAAAATTAACATTAAATGAATATTAATTCTATCTAATAATATATCCTGAAATAAGAGCAGGTTTTGTGTTCATCTAGGATCTAGGACTAATGAAGCTCTTTTAATCTTTCAGAGCTCTTCTATCTATTGAAATAGTATTGTAAAATTATTATGACTTAAATGATTGACATCCTGCTAGGAAACATCTTTTTGTGGAAGCTCATTTTGAAATATACAGGCTTCATTAATGATTTTATAATGATACAGCCACAAATTAAAAAAAATCCCAAACATGCAGATAGTTTTCAAACTTGTGAAAAATTAGTAATGATTAGAAGTCTCTCATGTTCTGATTCACAGAAAATCCTGTTTCTTTCTTTGCACCAGGGCTGAAGTCAGCAATAATATTACCAGTGCAGACTGTAACAGGCAGCAGATTAACCTGGTTGGTTGAAGTAATTGCCAACACTAGCCATCCCACCCACAACAAATATTGCTGCCATGAAGGTGTGGCAGTCTGACAGTCCATTAGTGAATCAGTTCCTGAACTACTTCTGGTTTTGACTTTGATTTTTTTTTTTTTTCATAGTGGTTTTGAAGATAACTAATGAGCAGCTTGGCTGCCCATTGATAGGTATGGGCATGGGAATAGATTCCCCAATCCAGTTCTAGTCCACACATGCATGTCTATATAAGTCCAATTTTCCTGCACACTGGTTGGTATTAACATTATTTCCCATGATGTTCAAGAGGAAATGTGAAAGGTTCCTAAATTGTTGGAGAAGGATGGTAGAAGCTGAGTCTTTGACATGGTGACTGTAGTTATTTGCAGGGTAGAAAAATTGAAGCCAAAATGGGATTTTTTTGTAGTTTAGGGTTTCTTGTCAGCCACCTTTTCCCTCTATTGAATAAACCTGTTTTAAGTGTAGAGGTGTCATGATTTGGTGGGAAGCAGTTAGGGATAGACTTATCAATTGTTGATGAAGTCCCATTCATGTTGTTGTAAAAGATTGTGCCTGACTGGAAAAATTGTTTGAAAATAGTCACATGGCTGATAAAGACTGTGGCTTTCTTCTATATTCCAAACAGCCACAACCTCATAAAAATTCAAAATGTTTTCACTGATTTGTTTCTTGTTCTTTTCCTTCCCTCTCAACATTAATCAGCTCCCACTTTACCAGACTATGAAGGAGTCGATGCATCTCTCAATGAAACTGCTACTACAATAACTGTACTCTTGAGACCTGCACAGCCTAAAGGTGCACCTATCAGGTAAAAAAAAAAAGAAATATATATATATATATATGATTTATATATATGGATATAAAAAAATTAAAATCAAGAAGAGTTTTTTTTTTTAGTTGAATATTTGTTGTGTCACAGTACATAGTGCTGTTCATTTCTGAGTGATAATCATTTAACGCTCCTATTGTTTTTCTTACCTACACGTAGCTTGCCAATAGATGTGTAAATAAAAAATTCTGGGTTTGGCCACTTGTTTCTTTTAAAGATAGTCATGACCTGAATCATCCAGCTACCTGACCTGTATAGGGTCCCCAGACTACCTCCTAGCCTTTATAATTTCATTTTGCTTTCTCACAGTGCCCCTGAAATATGATGCTGAAAGATGTTTGTCAGAAAGTATATTTGAAAATAACACTTCCTGTCCAGTGCTTCAAAGTCAGCTACTCTATAGCGTATGCATATGATTGGAAAATTGGAAGCTATTGGGAAATGGGAGAATAATAGTGATGAATACAAACTATTTGACCTTTTTCTTCTGAGAGTGCTTCTTACTAGGAATCATGTAGCAAGCTATTAAATTTTATTTGGCATGTCCTCTAATCATATTAAAATGTTTCATTTATGTTAACTTTGAGGGGTCTTTCCCTTTCTGCTCTCTGTTGAGAGATAATTTAATTTTGTTTGCAAAGATTAGTCCACATCCTGCTCTTTACTTCTACTTGTTAGTGTGAAAATTCTATGATACTATTTGATTCCATTTGTGTTTTGCTGATGTGGCTGCATCAGCAATATTCAGGGGCAGGGATGACTAATTGGGGGTTAATTAGCTGCTGAGCATCAGAAAGTTTTCATGCTATTACCCTTGTGACATTTTAGAGAAACATGGGCTAATGCATCTCATTCTGTGTTACATTAAATCAGCTATCAAGGCTCAGCTGATCTCAAATCACATGCCCAAATCCTAAAAGTAGAGGAAAGTTAACTGTTTCTAAAGTCTGTTTCCATTAAGAGGAATGTATATTTACATGAATGTTGTGGGGATGAGTCACAGAACTATATGCATTTTTATGTGCTTATCATATATGTCGCGGCCCACGCTAATCCTTGCTCTCGTCCCCGGCTAGCTCCGCGCGTGGGACGCGACAGGATAAGGGGTGCTCAGGACGAGGTTCCAGGGTAAAGAGGCGAGGGAGGGGCCAGTCAGACCAATTAGTCCAAAGAGTTCTTTATTCCTCAGGGTTTGGTCCAACTGAGCCACAAATGAAAGCTTACAGCCACTTAAATAGGGGGGCGGATACATAAGGCGGGGAAAGGGTACAACCAATGAGGAGTAACATAAGGCGGGGTTTAGGGAGGGAACATACATACATGTAACCAATGCCAGTAACTGAATATAACTGACATCAGGGAGAACTAATGACATAACAGGGAATAGAGAACTTTCTGGAGATAAGGGAAGGGCTCAGGGGAGACGGACATGGGCTGCAGGAGGGGTTTGGGTGATAGGCAGGGAAGGCACTGGAACAAAGAGAGGGGTCCCGGGTGATGGATAGGGAGGCAAGGGAGGGGAAAAGCCTTGAAAGGAAGTTAAGGGAAGGACTAGGGACTTGGGATTCACCACCCGAGGGGGAGAGAGGGGGAGGGGGTTAAACCATCTTAATAACATTGGGGAAAACAATAAAACCGCACCACAACACATATAGTCACTCTTATGATTGATATTATCAAGTTATTTATTTATATTCTGTCAGAGAAGATAATCTGGATTCATCCCCTTTACAGGAGATTTTGATGTGTTATATTTAAAATTGCATTCCCATGTATCATTTATTTCTGAGAAACTGCCCTGGGGCAAACCTGGGGTTTTTGGGGAACAGGACTTGGATATTTAAAATAGCGATTTTTAAAATTAATACCATGGAAACCAGACTTGTGGTCTGAAAATGCTCCCAAATCTGCAGGTGCTTAAACTCACTTTACTACATGCCTTTGTGGGTGCTTTTAAAGACTTTCAAATGTCTTGCTGCTGGCCCTAATGAAAGCTGTTCTTGTTTGGGGAATGTGATATCTATTCTCTCATGCAATCCATGCCACATCCTTTCAGTCTTGTGTCTGGCCACCTGAGGAAGCTGAGGCAAATTGTTGCCCAGAGCATCCCTGCTGGACACCACTGGGATCTGCTGATGGTGGTTGTGCACATCTTCTTTACAGCAACTGCTCTGGGGCAACCCTGTGCTGACAGCAGCGGGGTTCCACCTTCAATCCCACCACGCGCCTTCAGGGGGTCAATCTTGGGTCCTAGGTTTCTCTCCTGGGTGGATGGTTCTTTTGTGAACTGGTAGCATGATGGGATGTAGCTAGAGAATTACTCATGGGCTTAGAAAATTACCTAGCTCAAGAAGTTTTGGTTTTTCTGTTCTGTACTTGCCGATGAGTAACTTGCTGCAGAGTAAACTTGCAGCACACAAACTCATATTTATTCCATCAGTTTTCCTCACAGCATCCTCAGTTCAATGGGATGAGCTTGTCACTGTGGCCTATGAAGATGGCAGGAAGGATCTATGTGCTAAATGTTAATAGACAGTTTGATAGTGAAGTTTCATAGAGTATTAATAACTGTTGTTTGACTGTGTTCTCAAAAAAGCATACTTCTTTATTCCTTTCTGTCATCTTCCCTCTTCACTTGAATTAATTTCTAAAATCTAAGATATAACATCAAGTTTCTAATATCAGGAGGCCAAGGAAATAAGTCCTTTACCATAACTAGACACTTGGGCTTTATTCTTAAAACCAACCAGGTGTTTTATTCCTTGCTTGGAATGAGAAGCATTCTCCAGGGGAATGCAGAAGACATGGTGTTATTCCCTTTTCTGAAGTTATGCATATTGCAGTCAGGTACTTTTCAGTAGCTTCTTAATAAGGAGATAAATGTAGCACACTAAAATTCTGAATTGATTCAATGCATTTTGCTAAACTTTATGATATATTTTAGTGAAGTTTCACTCCGTCCACACCGCAGTTTTGTTTCCTCTAGAAGCTGGCTTACTGCCATAATGAGTGTTACTAGGTAGGTGGGGAAAAAATGCATCACTGTGCCTGCAGATGTGATGGAGTAGAAGGGACTCAGATGCTATTATTTAGCCTGGCCCTGAAGAATACAACTGGCTTTTTTAAAAAGTTTTGTTTCTACCCAGTCCTGTAATCTCTGGAGCTGTAGATGGTCATTTCATTTAATATCAGTAGGTTCATGTTTAAAAAAGTAAAAAAAAAAAAGAAAATAAAAGAAAGGAAAAGAAAAGAAAAGAGTAAAAGGGAGAAAGTTTAGTCTGAAACCCTTTTGCTTTTACAAACAGAATTATGCTATGATCAGATTTCCGTCATAGCCTCCCCATCAGCACAGCCGCTCAGCAAACAGATGTTCCTTATCTTAAGTATAATCTATGAGTGGTATTACTTTAAGACACTGCCTAGCTGCCCTAGTCACCACAGTTTAAACATGACTCTAATCATACCTTACCTGTCAGGTTTTATTGTGCAATCCCTAGCATTCTTTATGGCCTCTTGAAGTTTTAAAACAAAATTACAAACTAGAAATGCAAAGGGAGACAAAGCCGGATGGCTCAGGCTCACTTCAAAGTGCGTATTGTTTCACCATCAATCTTGTGGATGAGATTCCAGTCAGCAGAATCAATGGTGCTTTGGTGATTCATTTGAAGATGTGATTTGTTGCTGTAGTTTTTCTGAAGCTTCCTAACTCAGTAGCAGAAAAACAAAACCTACTGCAGATGAGGGTTACAAAGAGTGTACATCAGAATCAGAATAAATTTTTAATGATTATTTTATTTGATTGTTAAAGTGCTTTTCTTGTACTTACTTATGAAGAATTAGTTTGTTTTCATTTTACAGCAAGATTAATTAGGGGACCATGGCAGGGAGCAACTAAAACAATCATTGTCAATTAGAATTCTAAGAGCTGGGACTGAAACTTGGGCTCATCAGTCAGTCTGGTGCTTGTCAAAGCAAAGGAAGATGTGTCTCCACTAGACACATAGAAATAAATGTCTAACACGTATTTAAAGTCTACTCAGAATAGGGCTAAAGTATGAACACCATTCACCACTGCCATAATCTCTTTGGGAGCCTGAATTTTTAGGGAGGCATGAAAAGGAAGATCTGTTGTCAGAGACCTCCTTCACCTGTTTGCAATTGTCTTGGTCAATAGGGAGGTACTGTACAGGTCTTCTTAAATTAACAAAAAAAAAAGGTTTTGTCATGAAAAATAATTTCTTCATGGAAAATTTCAGCTGAGGAGCTCTTCAACTGCTGTATCTTCAAAATTTTGCTGCTTACCTGGCTGTCTCAGGCAGCTGTTTGGCCTTTATGATCCTGATGACTTATGTAGCAGGTTCTGAAATTTTTATTACACTTCAGAATAGCTCAGAATTTATTTTAGTCATCAAGGAGAAGGAATATTGTCATCTAAGCTTTCCACTCCTCTCTCTTTATTTCCCTTTTTTAATCCTTCTCTGCTCTATGGAAAGACTGGGAAAAAATGCTATTATAGGAATTCCCTCAGCTCCTGTCACAAGAGAGCTCTCTCAATAACTGAATTCTCACCAGCACAAAAAAAAAATGTATAGAAAACATAAGATACTTGAAGCTAAGACTAGTTATATGTAAAGACACAAGGATAAGCAGAGTACCTAGTTAAATTTTCACTACTACTTGATATCAAAACATATTTGCAGCCAGTGAACACCCCATTTTTCAAGTTACGAATTTAGCTTTGACTTGTTTCGTCACGTTACAGCAGCATGTCCTTTCCGACCATTATTATGTGCACAGAGAGTAACAGTGCAGCTCTGGAGCCACTGCAGTCTTTAGTAAATGGGTTTAAACAGATGGTGTCACAAAGGCCCCAGAGGTAAATGACTGTATTCCTCCATGTCTTGTTAGCCTACAATGTTGCATGAGAAATACTGCCAGATCCCCCTTCTAAAGAGAATAGGCAAATCTTTTATTTAAATGTACTTTGTGAAAATACATTTGAAAAATGTATTTTTAAATTAAAATTAAAGAATTAAAAATAAAGCTTTGTTGGAGACTTAAAACAGTTTCTGTTATTTGCTATTTTTTCTATTGTGTAAGTGTAGATGACCATAATATGTATATATGTGTCCTTTTTTCCACATATTGTAGCTTTTTGTATTTAGGGGTCCAAAAAGCATTTCTGGAATATATTTTATATAAATTAATTTATTTGAAAGTTTTTCAAAACCTTCAGATTTTATTGTGGTCTCATGCTTAAAATTTTGCTATATCTTTTCTATCCCATTCAAAAATTACAGTGTTCTTTTAAAGAATCCTATAAAAAGAGACTTTTAAACAATTTGATTGTCATGCCCTCCGTCTTTGATTATTTGTTTTGATCTCCAAAGAGACTTGACCCTAAAAAAGGAGATGTGCCTTAAAATGAAGATACCCCATTTATCCCTTATTCTATAAAACGGAGGGGGAAAGATGGGTTGAATTGGTAACTGTGGTGCATCCTCTCTTTGGAGCTGTGTGACAAACCAGGCTGTTCCAGGGGACCGTTGCCTCTGTCACGTTGCAGGCATTGCACTGTCCTTCCTCTGTCCCTGCTGGCTTTCTCCTTTGAAGCTGCCAGGGTGTCACAGACAAGTTTCCTGCTCTTCTGTCACTTCTGAGAACAGAGTTTCTGTCTGTCCCCGTCCACTGGCAGCTGATGAGAGAAGACTGCAGAATTCAGGCAGCAGAGACGTGGTGTCTGTGTCCCAGTGCTCTCCAGTTGGTTGTTTTCCCAATTCTGAAACAGTGTTTTTACCCTGCCTGGGTCCAGGGTCAGACCAGGGAGGGAACGAACGCCAGTAGTAATTTCTTATCTTGGGACATTATAAATAAAACTTTTTAAAATATTTTTTTAACCTGTCAAGTTTTGAAAATATCAATGCTCTTAGAGCTTTTTGCTCTTACATTTGTTTTGGACCATAAAGGAATATGCTGGATATATGGGGGCTTTTTGCAAGTGATTTGTTGTTACAGTCCCCATTAACTGGAGGTGGTTAATACACGGAGTTTACCACAGAAGGTGATGTATAACTGAGCTCAGTTCATGGACAGTTTATCAGAAATAGATATCCCCAGATCTAACTTTTTTTATTTTTTACACTATTCTTTCTACCTGGAATTCCAAAACTGACATGACTTTGTACATTCTTCTTGGACACATTGAAATAGAAGAAAGAGGCATTCCTGCTTAATTTTTAGGTGCTAGGAAAAGGAGGTGCTAACATTTTCTTTTAGCTCAAGAAAGACGTGGAACTAATTTCCCATTTTATTTCTTCTCCTCTTTCTTCCATTCTCCAGTATCATACTTTATCTCTGCCACTGCAGTTATTGGGTTTTCCGGGCAGCAGTAGCAGAGAAAATTGACAAAATAATTTAATGCTGCCCCATAAGTTCTGAAAGGAGGAGGACTGTCTTTGCTTTTCAGAGTCCTTGCAGCAATGCAGTGACACTTCAAGAACTTGGTTCAATTTCACCTTTTCTGTTTAGAAAGCTTTGTAACAAACCCAAGACAGACAAGTCTGCCAGCTTAATTCAAAAACTTCAGGTTTCTTGTCTACATGCCTTAAAACCCCCAAACCTCTTTTTTTTGTTATAAAATGAAGGATTGCCTTCTGCTCTCAGTACATAAATTCTGTTCTTCTGAAAGGCAGAGGAAGCCGATAATGAGTTGGTAGCATCCTGCAGTTAGGTAGTTCCCCTAAAGGAGAAAGAAGAATTATAATTACCTGTTCTATTTTGAGCAGGTGATTTTGAAAAGTTACCAAGCCATGATCCTTTTCAAGAGAGGTATTGGGAGGTTGGGATGGTGTTTTGACTGGCTGAATACTCTCTGCTTCAGCAATTCGTAACATTTTATCATTGACAACTGTAGAGGAATGAGGCAGTCTATTTCAGTGGAATGGACAGATTTCTGTCCATCTGTGCTTGTATTACAGCATGTCACTTGTACTTTAGATCTGCATAGCTCTGAGCCAAGATAGAAGCCACAGCAAGGTCAAGAGGT
This sequence comes from Dryoscopus gambensis, assembly GCA_013389985.1. Lineage (NCBI taxonomy): Eukaryota > Metazoa > Chordata > Aves > Passeriformes > Malaconotidae > Dryoscopus > Dryoscopus gambensis. Next base: position 5,543 of record WEIT01037429.1, on the reverse strand, counting down.
GGAGAAGCCTGTCAGCACATTCTGTCTCTAATGATATGACAACTGCAAATTGGTGCTTCAAGCACAGCCTGGAGGCAGCCATTATGTTGGGTCTTGAAGCTCAGCTTTCTTTAATACTGTTTCAAAGGAAAATTCTAGCTTCAGATTGCTTCTGATCAGCCAAGAGTTTAATCTGTTGTAGTTTAACACAGTTGTTCCTGTGTTTCTTCAAAAGAAAAAATATTTAAGAGAAAGAAGTAATAAGAGGTCATGTATGGATTTGTATTGTTTTTCATGAAAAAAAAAAGGATGCTGCTTCTTTCCAACAGCTGAAATAAATACCTTTGCTATATTTCCAGCCTTTGTTTCTTCTCTGCATCCATCTCCTGTCTTGTCCTTTTTTCCTCTGTCTCACCAGTGCCTACCAGATTGTTGTTGAAGAGCTGCACCCACACCGAACAAAGCGAGAAACTGGTGCCATGGAGTGTTACCAAATCCCTGTCACCTATCAGACTGCTCTTAGCGGAGGGTCACCGTATTACTTTGCTGCTCAGCTGCCCCCAGGAAACCTGCCAGAGCCAGCCCCTTTTACTGTGGGTGACAACAGGACTTACCAAGGTTTCTGGAACCCGCCGCTGGCTCCTCGGAAAGGCTACAACATCTATTTCCAAGCCATGAGCAGCGTCGAGAAGGCAAGTGCCAACAACACCTTTCTCTTGGAGGGAGTCAAAGACATGCCTGTGGTGACAGTTAGGACTCTTGGAGTTGGACGTGGGAGGTGTTGGCAGTGGCATGGCTGAAATCCCCTCGGTGCTGTGACAGCATGGCAGTGCGCCATTCACATTTCACAACAGCCTTGTGTCATGGTAACTGCTACTAGATGAGAGTTTAATACATCTCATAGTAATTATCTGAGGGAAGTGATTTCAGGGCTGTGACCCTGTTTCCTCGGTAAATAACATCCACAGTCCTTTCCCCAATTCTCAGTACCTGCACTCTTCAGAAGGTTGAATTACTGCAGGATAAACAGTGTGGGCTGCTCAGTGGGCTGGTAAAATATTGCAAATTTTTAAGACTCTCACACTGGACATCAAATAAAAAGTAAAAATTTTCTTAAGCAAAAGTAAACTCTGGCCCACCATGAGTTTGAGAGTCTTTCTGAGAAGGTGTACAACAGGTTTGCACCACTGCTGTGCAGTAGAATTATGGTTATCACTCACCTTCATTACCTCCTTGGTATTTCTTTTTAACTCTGCTGCTGAGGACTGCTATTGGCTCTGTATGCATGTGGAAGGAGGAAAAGTGTCAGGAAGAGAGGTTCTGAAGTTCCAAGTGGGAAGAAGAACTGTGGTCCTGCAAGCCCCAGGCTGTTGCTCTTGAATGGTTTTTCCTCCTGTAAATGAAAAATGAGGGAGAGGAAAGGTATTGGTGAGAAGGGAAAATGTGGTAGACAGAGAAACTTTAGATATTTAAAAATTTAATATTTTGATATATAGTTTAGAAAACTGAAGTGTCCAGGCAGTTCAGACAGGAACTAGAAAGGATAGCTAGACTGATAGTCACTGATGTGCACCAGAACCACTGCAAAGGAGCAGAAGCAGTGTTGACCCTTCCTTACGCTTGGGTCTCTCTGGTGACTAAACAAATCCTTGCTCACAGGCAGCCTTGCCTTGGAGTCTTTTGAAGAAAATCTCACCTTTCACCTATGATTATGAAAATTGGATATGCATCAAATCAGAATGGGAACAAAGCTGTTTGAAAACTGGATTTTTTTCTGATCCAATAGACCATTCCCTCTTTTTAGTTCTTATTTAAAGACCTATATGAAGTAAATAAAGCAAAGTAAAAGGTGACTGCTAGACACCCATCCATATTTCCCTCACCTGCTAAAAATAACTCCCTTTGTTTTTGTGGACTTGCAGTAGACTGCATGGTAAGGAAATTTCTTTCATTCCCTGAGGTTAAAAAAAAAAAAAAGAAGGAGGGAAAAATAAAATAAAAGTACTAAATAAAAACAGAGCTATTTATTTTGGCTTTTACATTTTGACAGATAAATAGAAAATGAGAGAAGAACACCGTATTTTTTACTTTAACCTGATTTCAGTTTGTGAGAGATTTTAATCCTAAAATGGGTTTCTTCATGGTGTTTGAAACTTTGGATCAAATTTCCATGCCTACAGGGACTTAGGGGGAGGTTTTGAGGGGAACTCAACTGCATTCTGCCAGGACAGAGATCTAGTGGTTGTAAGATAACCTCTGAGCTGCAGAATATTTAAACAGATGCTTTGCTGTAAACCAGTGGGATCCCCAAAATAGGCAGAGGGAAGCAAAGTAGGCTCTGAAATACATGGTAGGGTTGAGAAGAGGTTACTCTGTGATCTTTGCAGACATATTGAACGGAAACAGACAAGTAAATCCAGTAACTAGGGTGAATAGGTAAGATTATATTAGTAAACTTTGTGGGGCTTTAATGTAGATTGAAAAATTGTCCTTATTAAACACTTACAGTGCCTCAGCTTAGCGTTTTGCTAGCTCTTTACAAGCTATGTTTACAAACCAGCATCAACATATTTTACCTGTTGCTTTTGAATCTTCAAGGTAAGACAGATCCCAGGGGGTGTATTCAGGGATGGAATACTTGGGGGATGGAGGACTAGAGTGAGCATCTTTTATAGAGTGAAACTGTCATTATTATATTTTCAAATTACATGCTAATATTGTTTAGAGTGATCTAATACAACAGCAGCTGCATCCTCTCACTCAACCTTCTGCTATTTCAGTATGTTTACCTTTAAAATAACTGCACATTGTACAGTAAGGTCAGAAAACCCATTTGTGATTGACTCTCATCTGTTCAAGTCGTCCAAACTGTGCATAACCAAGTCATTTCTCTGTTCATTTGTTTTAATTGCTGACCAAACTTCTGAGAGGAAAGGGGAGAGTGGTAAATGATACGCAAATTGTCTTTGCATGTGCAACATCTTCTGAAGCACATTGCTGTCAAATCACTCTCTCCTGGGCAGATTGTCTAGGTTGTAGGTTAACTGTGGAGGGATACATCTGGGCTCGTCTGTGCTCGTTGCACACCCAGAGGCATGAGGGAGAATGTTGCTTATATGCTTCAGGTGACTCTTTAAGAGCGTCAGGATGTAGCAAGACGTAATTTTGGAGGCAGTGCTGAGCAGATGTATATTTTCTGCTGCACAGTGCTCTTGGAGGTCAACACTAGCTCAGGATTTTTGTGCCGTGACATAAGTAGGAGCGCCACTCCTCCTCTTTTCTCCTGCTGCACCCTCTCTTTGTACTCTTATGGCACAATTTCCGTTTTATTTGAATAACCTGAAATTTTGATGTATTTGGGCTGTCCTGCACCTTTTCTCCCCATTGTTATCCTAGACAGTACAGTCCAATAAAGGCAAATTCCCCAGCCTCCTCCCCTGCTAAGCCCTGAGGCACCTCATTGGGTTGTACCAGCTGATCAGTAGATCTAAGATGAATTTATGGAGTGGGGAGGGCAGGAAAAAGGCCTTGATCTGACTGTTTCCTTTACTTTTCTTTCCTTAACAGGAAACCAAAACTCAATGTGTTCGAATAGCTACAAAAGGTAAGAGGTCCGTCCCCACACACAAAGTACCTTTTTAAATGAAATGTGGTTCTGCTATTAAAGGTTCAAAGCAAAGCCAGTACTATCCCTCTATTTTGAACCACTCAATTGTGTTAAAATGTAATGGTCTGCTGCTTTTTACTCTTTGGTATTGAGCCAAGAGAGTACTGTTCTAGCAATACTCAGAATTTAGACAAAAAAAGGACACCTCTTTTTTCCCCTTCCCTGTCTCTGGTTTTCAAGATCTCCTTTTGGAGTGCTGAAGCATTGCAGGCAGTAAATAGATGGACAGGGGAGTAGAAAGTGCACGTGGGTAAACTGTCTGTTAGACTAACAATTATTTCCAAGCAGGGGTGGAAATAATTTAAATAAAGGACATGACAGTTAATTTTCCTAAGTAAGAGCTCCAAGTGTTAGCGAGAAATAGGGGAGGGTTGATTTGAGAAAGGCTTGTCTCTTTGACAGCAAGTGAGTTCCAAGGCTAAAGCTGACTGCATAGCTGTGAGAATAAATCATGTTGACCTCATATACAGCGGGTTAATCACATACTGCTCACTCAGAAATGCTGTTTCATCTTCAAATGAGGACTTAGTTGTTCTGCTTATTGTTATCTCTTGCTTCCACTGTATTTATAGCCATTTGTTTTGGTGGCTTGATTGTGCCGACATGAGAGTTGTTTGATAGACTCTGGCAGCATAAGCAAGAAAGGAGCTTACAAATGCCCAAAGAGTCCTCTGCAGAGGCCGAGCACTTAGGTTGTCTCTTTCTAATTGCATATTTATATTCAGCATAATAACAACTTTAGATATGAGCAACTGGGTATTAAAGTACTGCAGATGCACAGCAGCCCCATTTTTTCAATAACTTTCTTCAATTTAAATCTTGTTCCAATGAAAAGCTGATGCCTCTAATGAGATGGTAGCAATCAAACATTTTCTTGAGAAATCAGAAAATAAAATGTACTTCTTAAGATGTGTTAATATTTTCATCAAGTGAGGTAAGCTAATAAAAACAGGAAATTAAAACCATGAGCTAAGTCTTCTGTAAAAAGTATATCAGCATTATGTTTCTTATGTTTACCTGGCAAGATGAAATGTGTTAATTAAAATATATTTGCATAAACAAATATTTATGTACCACAAGCATGTATTGCTAGGATTTGAGTCTAGGGAGGATTTTGAAAAGCTCAGAAATAACTTAGAATATTACAGGACTGTGGAAGGGGAAAGCAATGGTCTCTCTCATCATAAATTTTCCAGATAGTAATAACAAAACAGGAAGGGAATTCACCTGTCATATGAGGAAATTATTTTTTGCTTAACCACATGCAGTCCCCTAATCTCAAAGCAATGTTCATGATAGCAATAGAACTCTTGGTGGTTGCTTGTACACCTTCCTCTGCTGCAATAG
>WEIT01037427.1:47622-61398 GCA_013389985.1 Dryoscopus gambensis | reverse complement strand
AATGTCTGTGTACTTTTAGCATTACATCAACCCAAGCTCTTTCAAGGGCTGTATATCAAACTCATTAGTGTCTGTGGAAGTTTCTACTTTTCTGTTTCCCACAATTTGGTTTTTTTCCATTGTTAGGTCACAGAAATTTCAAATATACTGCCATAAATATCCATATAATGCTTTAATTTTTGCTTTAACACGGCAACTATAATAAAATACTGTATTTCAGGGTCTAAATACTTGCAGGTATTAAGAAAGAATTTTCCTTGATTAAATACTTGTGAAAAGCTTAGGGGTTTGTTTCAGTCCTTCCAAATTGAAGGACTGGAATGATGCTTTATTTCTTTAAGGACCTCTCAGGGTTATATGAGCAGCTGGAAAAGGAAAGGTGATGTTTCCCATTGTAGTTCAGATGTAACCGTATTTCTGCATAATTTAACTGGTTTATGTAATCTTAAACTGAGAATTAGGTGCATGATTCAGGGATCACAAAAAAGCTCTTCTCTGATGTCACAGAGATTTTGCCTTCATTTCAAATGTGAATCACCTGCTATCATTCTGAGAGATATTGGGCCTGATTCTTTGCTTGTCAAAGGAGAAGCCTGTTAACATACATTGTGATCTCCTGTTCTTGAACTTGCCGCTGTTGATTTCAGAGAAATACTTTAATTCAAGTTATTAATCAGTAACTTTAGTAGGGTTACTGTTTGAAATTGATAATTTTGTTCTACAGAGGGTCAGATAAAATGGTCCACTGATGAAATCTCCATGAAATATGTAGCAGTATTGTCATGTTCCCTAGAATGGTGTTTTCTGAGGAAGTTACTGGGGCTAGGCTTCAGCAATATGCTTTCTAATGCTTTTCCCTTTGTCCTAAAATGAACTGAAATTTGGATTAAGATTCTTTTGTAATGCATGCTTACTTCAGGAAACTCACTCTAAATTGTTCTGTGGAAAAGATTTTCACTGGTAAATATTCGCTACCGCAGGTTCTTCTTTTTGGGTTTTTTTTTTTTTTTTTTTTCAAATTATGACTTTGGGAGGAGAAATACACTACCACCTGAAATCCCAGAGGTAAAATCCTAGTTCATTTAATTAGGAAAGGCATATGTTCACCATGGATGTATTTCCCTTCTTTCATATTTAATTCTTCCTTCGCTCTAAAATGTTTGTTTACCTCTGAAGACTAGTGATGGTAGTTGTTCATGATTATTGATTCTTCTATCTGAATGAAATTCTGTGGTTTCTTTAATAACGGAACAGCAGGGTGAATAGACTGCATGATAAAAAGGAAAGAACTTTGGTTTGGGCAGGTTCGTTTAAATTTTTTTTTGCACAAATTACTTGTAAACAAATAGGGTAGCAAACACAATCCTGAGCTATTACTTCTATTTTGAATTGCAATTGCATTTATTTTAAAGAAAAAGGACATCTGTAATATAGTAATAATCTAATCTAGGAGGTCCCATTATATTCTTCCTTAGAGCAAAGATGGAAAGGACTGTGATGAAAAGAAGGATTCTAAGGAGGAGTTTTAAAAGTTGGGGGGTTTTCAATACTGCATCCTTGATGTACGCAAAAAAAGCTTGTTTGATATAGAATGCGGAAGAATTATCTTCTCTTTTTTTGTACTTTATACATCTGCTGACACAGATTACATGACAGTTTTGAAAACTGAATTGTATGTCCAAGTTGTATTGCATTACTGTTACATTAAGACACTTTGTTTAGGTGACTGAGATGAAATTAGTATTTACAGTATTTTAGAGCTATGTGTTCTGGGGAGTGTATGTTACGGCAAATCCTGTATGTGGTAAGACGCTCTTCAGTGAATTTATTCCAGGTAAAAAGTATTTATGTGAGCATTTTAAAGACTGAGAAGAAGTATTTCAGAAAATTAGACTGTGTCATAATTCAGTGAATGAGAAAGTTGTTATTAACAGAAGGGGGCAAAAAAGAAGAAGAAAAGGAAGAAGATAAGTCACAGCCTAAGTCTATAAGGGAAAGACGGAGACCAAGAGAAAAACGACGATCTACAGGAGTTTCTTTTTGGACTCAGGATGTAAGTAAACTTCACTTGTAGCAAAATGGAATGTGTATAGTGTACTATTAAAATACAGAATTGTTTAGAGTCATACAATGTACAACTAATTATTCTAGAAAAAATTACACTTTTCAAGTTAAATATTCTTTTTTTTGTTTTGATGCTTTCAGGAGCAAAATGAAAATTAAGTTTTTTCAGTTGATAGTGCTATCAAGAATTCTAGAACACTGTAGTAACCATAACTTAATAGAAATTAATCATAATCTAAGGAAAAAAATTAATTATTGAACAAATGTTTCCTATTGCATGCATACCAAAGCTGTAAAAATGAGACTCGTTATTTGGCACATTGCAAGTAGCTATGAATTTAGCAACTTTAAGAAATGCTCTCAGTTTAGAAAGGTTGTAGTTGATGTTTCAGACTATTCCTTTTCCCTTTTCTTTTTCACAGGGTCCATATGTAATGTAACAGCCAGATTTTCATGTGTCAAATGCAAAGTTTTTTCATCTCCTTCTGGTACTGAAAACATGTACCTGTTTGAGAATTTTCTTCATATGTCCTGTATATTCTCTGTGGAGTATTCTGCTGCTTTTATATTTTCATATTAGAAGTGCAGGATGCATTAAAATCCTACTAAGCTTTCAACTATTTAATTATTTTTCCTCTCCCATCTCTTTCACCAGAGTGATGAAAATGAACAGGATCACCAATCCGATTCAGAAGAAGGAACAAATAAGAAAGAAACTCAGGTAATTTAAGAAAGATAATTTGTTCATTAACTTTTAAGTGATACACTTTGACTAAAATTTTGTTGCAGTTGAACTTACATATCAGCAGTGGCCATAACTGACTGTTTTGTCTTCCATTCTGATTATGTAGAATTAACATCCAGAAAATGTAGATGAGATTTTTGACACACAGGTCAGGGACATGATGCAGCAGGTTACTGAAGTAAGCATTCAGGTTCTACCCAGCAAAACCTTTATTTCATCTACATCTGTTATTTTCAGATAAGTGATGTCCAATTACTTGTGCACACTAATTAAAATCTTTGAAAATTAAACCCAGTGCTATCATCATTATAATTAACAAATAATATGAGAAGTTAATTTAAGAAAGCACAGAAGGTTGAGGAGCACAACGTATGTAATTTCTCCATTGAACAAAATGGTTTTCTGGACATCCTAAATGAGTATTATTGGTCTTGATAAAAAGTCAGTGGAAGACAGTATAATAGGCTTGATTTGATGGGAAGACTCCTTAAAAACAGAATGGTGTGTGACAGCGGGATGAGGAGGTATTAAAAGGGAATTAGTAACATAACCTGTGCTATAAGAAGAATATATTTCTTTTGACCTAAACCCTGGAGTAACACACTACAGAATCAGGGTCGTTACTTAAAAACAAAACTCAGGTGATATTTATTTCTTTCTTGTAAAACTTCAGTTACACATTTGTTAAATATTTTAGTTGAGATTCATTCTGTGGCACTTTGATTTGCTGATTTTTTTTTATTTCTATGCCACATTAACATACATGCATAGTCCTGTTTCCTTTCCTCCCAGTAGTACATATCATTATCCTTAGATCTGTAATTACTTTGTATTCTGTTCTGTAGAAATTAATTTTGGTAGAACATGCTGTGTGGTACTTCTAATAAAATTAATAACATTACAGTGAAATAATGCTAAATCAGTCCCAAAATTATGAATATTATTATAAGGGTGAGTGTGTTGGGCTGGAATGGTGGAGAAGTGTAGAACTGACTGATCAAGAGTGCTTGGACAGGTGCAGTTTTTGCTGTGTGACCAGGCCCAGAGGGTGGTGGTGAATAAAGTTCCATGCAGCTGGCACCTGGTCATGAGTGCAGTTCTCCAGGGTTCAGTGTTGGGGCCAGTCTGGTTTAATGCTTTCATCCATGAGCTGGCTGAGGGCATGTAGGACACCCTCAGTCAGTTTGCAGATAACACCAAGCTGGATGGGAGTGTTGATCTGCTGGAGGGCAGAAAGGCTCTGCAGAGGGATCTGGACAGGCTGGATCAATGGGCCAAAGCCAACTGGATGAAGTTCAACGAGGTTGAATATTGGGTGATGCAGTCTGCAAGAGCCCGGCAACTGAGCTGCTGCGCCTTGCTGTTTCAGATGTCCCAGAGCAGGAGTTTCGTTACAGCAATAAATGGCAGAAATTCGTTACAGAAGTAACAAACCAGCGCTGGTATTCCCTGGCAGGGAGCAAGACTGCAAACCCGATGTGAAGATTGTGTAGACAAAGGCAGGAGACCGAGAGGGATCTTTTCTGCAACTTTTACTCTAACAAAACAGGCAGACAAAGACAGCCGCCCGCGCTTTGCAGGCCCTTTTGTCTGGGTGCGAGAAAGGGTGGGACAGAGGGATTACAACCAGTGGAGTTCTGCACATTGTGAAGTGTCAGGGAGCGCATCCAAAGGGAAAACCTCAGGGGAGGGTTCTATTTGAATGAACAAATGGAACATCGAACTTAACAGAACTTTCCAGAAGTCATACATATTCCTTGCGGGATACGCATAAACATCAGGATATACGTAAACGTGAACTTATAACAATATGCAAAAGGCAGATCCCGCAGGGGGCACGGGGATTGGCAGTGAGCAGAAGATGTCAGAGTACAGAGCTCTGAGTGCCACTCATCCACCAGGAATTGCCAGGTGTGGGGGCTGTAGCCAGAGCTACATGCACTGCAACAACTGGGTCCTACACTTGGGTCACAACATCCCCATGCAGGGCTATGGGCTGGGGGAACAGTGGCTGGAAACTGCTCAAGGGATAAAGTAGCTGAGGGTGCTGGTCAGCAGCAGCTGAACATGAGCCAGTGTGCCCAGGTGGCCAGGAAGGCCAATGGCATCCTGGCCAGTATCAGCAGTAGTGTGGCCAGCAGGACCAGGTGTTGTGGTTTGACACTGGCCAAAAAAGCCAGGCACTCACAAAAACCATTCACTCATTTTCTTCTGCTATAGCTGAACAGAGGAGGGGAAAAAATGAAGGGCTCATGAGTTGAGATAAGGATTAGGAGAAAAAACTCTAAGGGGAAAACAGGCTTAAACTTAAACAGTATAAAGAACATTTATTATTAAACCTTTTAGAACACTTTTTTCCTTCCCAGCACCTCCCTCTTTTCCCACTGACAGCACAGGGAGAGAAAACATGGGGTTTTTTAGTCAGTTTTTCGCTTCTAATTTTCTTCTGTTTGTTCAGAGAAAGAAGGGTCTTCTGTTGTACTGTGGGGTCCATGTCCCCCCACCCTCGGACACAGTTCTTTGTGAACTTCTCTAACTTAGTTCTCTTCTCACAAGCAGCAGCTCTTGCCAGTCTGCTGCAAAAGTGAGTCCTTCTTACAGGCAAAACAGGCTTTCCACAACTGTTGACTCTGGAGTCTCTTACCCATGTGAGTGCAGGTTTTTATAGCTCCTTTTGGCATCCACTTGCTCTGTTGTGTGAGGGAACCTCTGCATCTCTCGTGGACCCAATGAGCTACAGGGGGACAGCTTACTTAACTATAGTCTTACCACAGTTTGCAGAAGAGAATTTCGGCTCTGGGATTTGGAGCACTTCCTCTCCCTCTTTCTTTACTGACTTCAGTGCTGCCATGTTGGTTTTCCTCACATGTCCTCACCTTTTCTTTTTTCTCTGACTCGGAAGAAAATTGTTGTCTGTAGGTACTATTGTTCTCAAGTTCTATCAAGTGAAAAGTTCTCACAGGGCTTCGCAGCACCAAAAGATTGATCTCGTCTGGGCTCCGTGCCAAAGAGTCACTCGCCATGTTTCCATCCCTGGTCACGTGGCACCCCCAGCACTGCGTGGGCAGTGCCAGCCGCCACGGCGCCAGCGCCATCTTATGCCTTTCCCTATGTGAAGCGCCAAGAAAGAGGAGCCGCCGCTGCTGCCTCTGTCCTCTGCCTGCAGCGCGGCTGGCTAGGAGTGGCTAGGCAGGCACAACTTGCTGCGGACCACGCCAGGCATGGCGGTAGCCATGGCTCTGTATCCCCACCGCTGCTGCCACGCCGAGATCGCCCCTGGCGGCTGCCTCGCCACCCCTAGCAAGAAGAAATGCGTGTGGTTTTTTTCTTCTTAAATATGTCATCACAGACATGTTACCAGCTCCTCTAATTGGGCCAGCAACGTGTCCATCGTCAGAGCCTTCAGGGATTGGCTCTTCCGGACATAGTAGAAGCTTCAAGCAGCTTCTGTCTCAGAGGCTGCCTCTGTGGCTTCCCCTGCCCCCACCAAAAAACCAAGCTCTGTTAAACTAACACACCAGGGCAGTGATTGTCGCCCTATACTCGGCATTGGTGAGGCAACACCTCAAGTCATGTGTCCGGTTCTGGGCCCATCGTGACAAGAAAGACATTGAGGTGCTGGAGAATGCCCAGAGAAGGACAGCAAGGCTGGGGAAGGCTCTGGAGCACAAGTCCTGCAAGGAATGGCTGGGGGTCGGTCTCTTCTCCCAGGCAACCAATGACAGCACAAAAGGAAGTGGCCTCAAGCTGAGCCAGGGAGGTTCAGGTTGGACATCAGGCAGAATTTGCTCACTGAAAAGGGTAATTAAGCATTGGAACAGGCTGCCCAGGGAGGCTGTGGAATCACCATCACTGGAAGTGTTCAAGAAACAACTGGACATGGCACTCAGTGCTATGGTTTAGTTGTCATGCTGGTGTTCAGTCAAAGGTTGGAGTCAGTGATCTTGGAAGTGTTTTCCAATGCAAATGATTTTATGGTGAAACACCAGAACAGGTTGCCAAGAGAAGTTGTGGGTGTGGTTTGGGTACATGCTACAGGGAAAATTAGAGGACCTTCGACAAAGAATGATTTCTATCCTGAAGATGTTAAGGAATCAGAAAAATCATTGTCTTATTCATGTCAGAGGTTTTTGAAAGAACTGTCTTTTAAGATTGCAGTTTGTGCTTTCTTGTTCTTCACAACTGTCTTTGGACTCCTTAGATGATCATTTGTCGATAAAGGAAAGCTATTAAACAGAAGTCAGACTTTGCTAAGCACTTTTGACAGTTTGAGGTTGCTCTCTAATTTTGTTGGTGCTTTTTAATATTAAGAGCAGAGAATTTCTTGAATTAGCACAAAAAATGCTATGTTATTACTTAAAGGAAATTGGTGTCCCTGCCAGAACAATAGTCTTAGAACTAAGTTGTAGGATAGCCACTTAAAAATAAGGAAATTGGAAGATTTCTTTGGTAGATGAAGTGTTTCTGTGAAGCTGATTTTTAAGTATGATGCATTGCAAAAAACCCCTTTTACTTTGAAAAAATACTACAACTGTGGTTAGCTTAAAATTAATGGGCTAACTGTGGCATGTTCTACAAAATCTCCTAATTCACAGCATTATTCATGCTTGACAGAAAATAGCAATGTTTTATTTGGAGTGGTTAGGCTGTAGTATGTACCTTTAATGTCCTCTGTGCGGTAAGTGCACTTCAAGGTGTCAAAGGGGAAATTGAGTATTGGGGAGAATGTGGCTGTTTTCCTCTGTACATTGAAAAAATACAGTTTCCTTCTATAAAAGGAAGCCAAGCAAGCCACATCAGCCCCCCCAGAGAGCCTCCTTGTGGGGAAGGCTTCAGCCACTGCTAGGTGAATAACACTGGAGGATGTCCAGGTGGTGATACATCAGTAGAGTTTCTTGACTGAAATGTCTTCACTCAAGATTGGAATATTAATTGGAAGAAATTATGAATCTGTACTGACCACCCAGAGAGGAAAAAGGTTTGTATGACTGATGTAATGCTTAGAGGGCACTCCCTCACTCTTAAGTCATCCTTTTAATTAAGTTTTGCATGTCAAATAAAGAGTTTCATTTTTTATATTACTGTCATTCCTTCATTCATTCCAAGTTAATCCACAGGGACAAAATTTACTATGTCATTTAAATTAAGTCTAAAAAGTACTTCCTTATGCTGTTGGTGTAGTAACTTGTTTCCAGTCACACTATGTTGAAACAGTGATCCTGTATCTTAATTTATTGTTTTGAGCTGAAGTCATTATGTTCAAAACATTATGGCTAATGTTAAAGAAGAGGAAGAAGGAAGAGTGAATTTGAGGAACACTGTTCTGATGCCTTTGATAACAGGGAAGCAAACCCAGAATGCACCAACTGCTGAAATGCCTCCACTGTTCAGGGCACTCCAGACTTTTAGAATGTTATGTTAACATCCTGTGTAAATCATATTTTGGCAAGTGCATACTAGGACATATTTCTTTTATTTTCTAGACATAACAAAATCGAAGCTTGACAAGGTTTAGATAATGTATGTTGATGGGTAGTGTGTGCATTTGACATTACTGTTTGATTGTATTTGTTCACAGATCGTTATATATTTTAATTAAATTATTGACCGATCCATTCTTTTTCTCTCTTTTTACCTCTCCCCACCTCAGAGTGAGAGCCTTTCAAGGTATGTGCAATTTAAACAAATTAATTTAGAATCGTTATACTTTCTATCAACATGTTGTCATTTTAAGTTATGTACAAATTCAGCTTACCTCCAGTAGTTGAGTTGAGCTTTAAAAGGCTATGATGATACTTATGCTTTGTATGAAGTGTGATTGTAAAGCTGCAGTCCTGCCAGGTGTGGATGGAGCGCGCCCCATTCTGGGGAATATGGTGAGCTCTGTATTTGTAGTGCACTGAAGGCAGGCTGGGCATTTCATAGAACATAGTGCACACAGTCCTATGCCCGACAGAGTTTTCAGCACGGACCCAGCTTTTACAATGAAGACAACAGATTCTTGTTGCCCCTCTTTTAGAATACCCTACTAAAAATTTTCTGCATAACCTCAAGAAAAATACTAGAGCCTCTGAAAATCATATTTCCTTAAGGTTTGTTAAAAAGTAAATGCTGAAATACTGATAATTTTTTTTTTTAAGGATCTAATTTCTTTTTGGACCATGAGCTTTAATTATCAAATCATATTATGTTCTTACTCTGGTGAAAATTGGTTAAATAAAACTGCTGTAACACATGATTGGTGAAGAGGGAACAGTGTGAAATTACTCTTAACTTTATTAATACTTGTTGTTATTTAGTTATTATGATAAAGACTACTGAAGATTTGTTTCATCAACTGCTTCTGTTGAAATACTAGAATTCACAACAAAGAGTTTTGAAATCTTGATTTCTGTTGTGAAACTTTGAGAATTCATCTAGGCCATTCATCTAGTGTTTTTTAAAACACTTCAATTAATATTTTTTTTTAAAAATACATGTTCTTTATAAATAAAGAATTAAGCTACCTAAGCTAGTATAAACTATTTTAAGACATGTAAATATTTGCTTGCATTAAATAATTTAATTACATTTAAAATATTTCTCTGCATGCATTACTCTGCAGACTAAGCAATTTGAAAACATTTTCACACAGAATATTGAAGTACTGGAGAGTGTAAAAATGAAATTTGCATCAAATTAGAAGACAGCGGTCTAACTAAAACACATAATTGCATTTGGTTGTTTTCAGCTGGGTAGCAGCAAACTCAAAATGTTTGATACAGTCAGTGGTCTCAGTTTGGCTGCAGAGGCAAAGAAAAATCAGAACTTATCTTTTACAGATATGATACGGGATCGCTCAGCGTGTCTGCAGGTGATCGCTACGATTCAGCGCAGGGGCGATCGGGGTCACAGAGTTATCTTGAAGATCGAAAACCATACTGCAGTAGACTAGAAAAAGAAGATAGCCCTGATTTTAAGAAGGTATCTGATCCAGTAATTTTGGTGCAAAAATAGAACTTTATTACTGCTTTTCTTAAATTGTGTGAAAATAGTTTTGCATTGCATCAGAAATACTGCTTAAAGTAACTCAGCTGAATGGAGAAGCACAGCAACTGCTGCAGTGGGGGTGAATATGAAACAGCTTCTGGCTTTCATACTTTTCAAGGCAAAGGAGAAATCCAGAGGAGGCAAGATACAATCAAATAAAAAAAATGATAGTATTTATCATAAGAAAAGTATTATTAAAACTGATGTACACATATGTGAAGCCTTTTGTTATATGTTTGCCAACTTCCATGCATATAAGGTAAACGTATATTTAGATCTTGCTTTAAAATAGAGGAGGAGTTTGAAAAGTTTACTGTGGTGGTGTAATCTGTGAAGTCTGAAGAAAAAAAGGTGGCTTAATTATGTGTAAGGTAAGTTGTGTGCTCCCTATGCAGAGCTGCTTGTTTCTAGAAATATTTAGTAACAGTTCCTTACAGTGCCTGTTAATTCTAAACATCTTTATTCTACTTCTTAGACTGTTAATGTATTTGTTAACATGACATGTGGTTCAGTCATACTTTTAAAGTTTTTCAGCTAACCTATTATCTGGTATTTTTTTAACAAATATTTTCTCTTAGCTTTATGAACAGATTCTAGCTGAAAACGAAAAACTGAAAGCACAGTTACATGACACCAACATGGAACTTACAGATCTTAAGCTACAGTTGGAGAAGACCACTCAGGTTTGTATGAAACAAAAAAAGCATGTAATTAGCCAACAATGTAGGCAGTGAACCAGATGCACCCCAGGCTACGGACTGCACTTTACTGGGCATCAGCTTTGTTTTTTACCCAGAGATGGGAATAGAGAAGAGTACTTCTCTGTCTCTAAAGAGAAAAGATTGCAGGATTCTGGTCTTCATCTGTGAACAAAATGTGTGAGACTGCTTCCTGCCTACTTTAGTAATGGTTCTTGCTATCATGTATCTGCATGCAACTTCTTTGCAGGGTGAACACTTTCTACACTGTTGAGTTTATATTCAAACTGACAGTTGGGATTGATTGATTAATTCATAAACCTGCTGGCAGGTTGGCATAACCTGCTCGTTCTTCCTGGCTGGTTAAATAGCTTTATCTTGGCAACAAAGAGCAAATAGTGCATTCCTGTTACCGATAACTGCTGTCAGATAACAGTGCTGCATACACGAATACAAGACACACACACTGAAGTTAGATTTGTCTAAATTTGTCTACTCCTGCTGTAGAGTGTTTCATATTCTTGGATCATATTTACCACAATTTACCTGTACTTAATGGCCTTTCATGTGTACCCTGCAAATGTTAGTGAAGAACATTTAAAAGATGCTTGTTTTGTAATGCTTTTAGATAGAAATACTGTATTACTCTTGTTAGCCAAAGGCTGTGCAGTGATTAAATAACATGGATGGTCACAGAGGAAGTGCATGATAAATCCAGTTCATTCTTTATTTCAGTGTTACTTCTCTAAACACACTTTAAAATGTTTCTGATGGTATACTTCAGACAGAATACTGAAATGTCTAATTGGGTTTTTTTCCTCAGTTCTGTGTTGTTTAAAAGCACATTTCAATGTCTTCATAAATTTTGTGTTTCAGAGACAAGAAAGATTTGCTGACAGATCACTCTTGGAAATGGAGAAAAGGGTGAGTTTCTGCCAAAGAACTTTTAAATACTTCAATTCAAGCTTTGTTTTAGTTTGTTTTGCAACCCCTGGTTTGGGTATATTTTAGTAGGAACAGAAGCCTTTCTCATAACTTGCATTTTTTAGAGGATTTGGGGATTTTAGGTTTCAAAGTGGCTGTGAATGTGAGATGGAATTACTCTTAAGAATTGCCTTTAGTTTGCCTGTTCGTTCATGATAACCAGTTTCTAAACTCTGCTGCCCTCCAGGGATCTGCCACTTGTTCCATCTCATCCAAAACAATGTTGGCATTCCAGAGGGTTAAGTAGATTCATTGTGTGTCATCTTCTAACACATTTCCAATATTCAGAGAAGTTAATTTCCTCTGAGCTTTCCGGAGGCACCAATTACTGTCGGTAATGAGATAGCTGTTTCTGCCTCACAGACATGAGACCTTAAACCTGCTAATGATATAAAATTATCTTTATCTGCCTCTTTCCTTGTACTATAACTTTTTCCAGAGGGAATGCGGGAGAAAGTGGACGAATGAGTAAGCAGTGTGGGAAGAGGGGCATCAGAGTCAGAGACAACCCTAAATTGAATGGGAAAGAAGTCATGGAATAAATTCATGTGGGAGGTAGACTACAGGAATTATTTCCTGATAACTTGAGGCTTTAGTTTCCTGCTAATTTAAAATCCAACCCTGTAAAAGTTAAGTTTCACAGGAGTGTAAAGCAAACTATATTGATTTTGTGATGGTCTTGGCTTCCTTTGCGACTCTGACCACCACATGTTCTTTTCTCCTCCCTGGATCCTGGAGGGACACATTAGAGACAAACAGGAAGAAAAAATTAGACTTTGGCAGTAAGAAGTGATGTGCTAGACATTTATTTATCCCTGGTAAATTTCATATTCATTAGCCTTTTGTAGTTACTTTGCAGTATTTTGGGTTTAGAAAACAAGTTTTAGTTCTACAAAACTGTCCAGTATATAAACAAACGCTTAGTAGATTTTATAGGAGCACATGAAGATGCAGAAATACTCTAGGCACTTCCTGAAGTTTCATTATCTTAATAGTCTCCAGTTTTGCTGCTATTTAGGACCTATTTCTCTCTTCAATTTTTTGGCATCCTAATGTGGGCAGTGATTTCATCAGTAGAAAGGTTTCAGCAGCAGATTTAATGGGCTTCTTGCTTGCCAACAAGAATAGATGTAGCTGCATCCATTACTGTGTGGGTTTGTAGGTAATGCACAGAGTACTGCATAGGTAGACATTATTTCAGTTTTAAATTACTGCTTTGCTTTCTCCCAAAACAGGCCATTGCATTAAAACAATTTGCTTTATTAGAAATTCTTGCACCTTTTTTTATTTTTAGACATTCAGTCCAACAGCAGACTGTCTTTCAGAAATGTTACTTTCCCTAAATGTATTAGTATTAAAGCTAGTGGGTAAAGTAATTAACTTAATGATGTATGTATGTAACTTAGGTGCTGTGTGGCTGAAACAGGATTTACACAAAATTTATATATCTGAATCTTGTTTATAATTACACTTCTTTTCAGACAGGAATTTAAATGAGGAATATATTAATGATTGTATTTTCTGTGTTGTTTAAATCTGAAGTTACACTTTGAAAGTGACTGAAGCAGGATTCTCAGCTGTTAGTCATCAATAGCTGATCTCTAGAAATAAGCTTATCAAATTCAGCATTTAAAAATAATTTTAAAGATGGCTTTTCAGTGTGTAATGTAACAATAGAAATGCAAAAAAAAAAATTGTAGAGCTTTTCTACAAATACTTCTCCAAGTATATGACTTCACTAAAATAAAATATAAAACTAAAGATGTTTATATAAATTACACAGAGGAGAGGAGGGGGGCAAAAGTAAAGTAGCGAGCAAAATTTGTAAGAAATAAAAGGCTGACAGAGAAAAACCTGAAGGCATCTTCGGACTATGACATTTTCAAGCTGAAACCTTCACTTTTTAGTGAAGAAAATGAGAATATGTATTAAGCCTAGATTTGCATAGTAGTAAAAGCGGGGTTTTTGTTAGTTACTTATATCAGTTAGCTTGCTGGTACTTATGCCAATTACTGTGACTATAAGAAAAGGCTTAACTCAAAGGAGTTAAGTACATTAAGTAATAAAAACTGCACTAATATATTACTTTGATAAAAATTAAAGTTGTTTGCTTTAATGGGAAAATGTTGGGGTATAACTGCACTGTGATTAAACTAAATTCAAATGATTTATATCTGAAAGGTGTCCGGCAAGAGTCAGTATCTACTGGGCGGTATGATCTAACCAAAGTTTTACACACCTCAGTCAATGCTGCTT
>WEIT01037427.1:25480-44327 GCA_013389985.1 Dryoscopus gambensis | reverse complement strand
ATTTATATTGCTATACATATATATATAGGCATTCCAGTGTGGATGAGAGTCCTACAATGCATGGATTGTAAAATCACAGACACAAAAAAACTCTGCCTAGTGTGTCAGATTGGTTCAGACCCTTTCTGATAAAGGTATGAAGTGCTTTGAGTTTTATCTTGGAAAAAAAAGCTAGTCTGTTGTTCTTAGTGTTATTGCAGGGCTGTTTCAGAAACCCATGGAAGGTTCAAAACTTACATGAAGATCAAAATGTGATTTCATTCTACACCAAATCTATATTTCTTTCTTCCTCTTAAATATAACAAGTGTCTAGCCTGGAGGTTACAGTGAGCTTTTAAGATGTACATTTGAAAAAAAATAAACCAACCTTCTGCACAGTGACTCTTGCTAAACTGCTTCCTCTCATCTACCCCCTTCCCACTTTGTACGGTCATCGCCTTCCTTTCGTTCTGCTCAGAATCTGATCTCAGGTTTTCCCCACTAAGAGGCCTGAAGTGAAGAGGAGGTTTATCCTTTTGCTTGGTGTCTTCCTGGAACTGGACTAACGTTAGGATGTGGTGTTCCTGATGCAGGTCCTGCATTCCTTAATGCTCCCTTGTGTTAACCCTTACTGAGCAAGTGAAGTCAGCTCACTGACCTGGCTGAAAACAAATCTCTTTATTCATTTTAGTACTTGATCCATCTCACCCAGTGCTGTTGGATCACTGAACTAGCTGTGCAGAAAGCAGCAGGAGCACGCTGCTGCATGAGGAGAGAGAGCTCTCCCTTTAGGGCGGTCCATCTTACATCAGCCTCAGCTAACAATGTGGTTTTTCAACACAGCTGAGCTAATCTAATGACTGCTGTCCACAGCTGTCATCCATACTGTCTTTTTTTTGCTGGCACTGGCATTCCTTTAACCATGGTAAGCCACTTGGGATGTTAACCACAAAACCATTCAGTATTCCTCTCCATAGCAGGAGTTTGTAATGGCAGGTCGTTGTAGAGCATGAGTAGCCTGACCAGCAAAAGAGAAGCAATGGAAACACAGCAGGGAGCCTTGGCAGTATGATGGTAGGTTCCCAACAGCAGTGTGCCTGAGTAGTCTGAACAGGTACTCCAACAGTTCATGAGCTTTTTGTAGTTTTTATTCATCAAGTTGTTTTGTATGTACAAACTGTTAAATCCTCCAGAAAACACAGACATCATTATTACTGTACAGATCTGAGATGGCTCCACATACGTCAGATGATTATTGAATCATTATTTGCTCAATGATAGCACTGCAAAGTTACTAGCTAGTCATGATACAGATAGACAAAACAGTGCATTTTAAATCTTAGGCTAGAATCTCATCACAGGAAGTAAATTTGAATTCAAAGGTCAGTATGTAACTGTAATTTTACTGAATTTACTGCAAAGGGGTTTTTTCTTCCCTCCTGACATTAAAGGTGTATGGTGTCACCTCACAAGAAGTTTGAGCACCCATAGAAATGCACTGTTCCAAGAGAATTGTTTAAAATATGTGGGAGTTAGTATAGATGAGAAGTGTAAGTATTTTAGGTTATTTGTGCTTATCCTTCCTGATGAATCTCCTGGTATTCACAGAATCATAGAATCATTTAGGTTAGAAAAGACCTNGATTCCACCATTCCCCTGGGCAGTCTTGCTTGACAACCATCTTGGTGAAGAAATTTTTCCTACTATCCAGTATAAAACTCTCCTAGTGCAACTTGATGCCATTTTATCTTGTCATATAACCCTTTTATCTCCTACCAGTCTTCCCCTATTCTCTAGCAGACTCAAAACAAAAGAGAAAATATTTCCTGAAGCCCTATTCTACCTATTAATTGAATCAGGATTAAAATCTATCTACAGAGATTTGCAGATATATAATGGTACCGCATTATGTTAAAAGCTCTGATTTTGAACAGTAGTTTTGTTAATGGACTTCACCAGAAAATATACCCCTCTGTGGGTCTGTCTCTTTGTAATTAGCCATTATGGGCTGCAGCTCCCTCCCTACTCAGTAAGCTGAAAGAGGGCTGTGACATTCCTGGATTTTCTTTGAGGTTTCACTGGAATGCACACACAACACTACTTCTCGAGGTTCCTATTTAATCAGTACAAAACCAGACTCTCTTGATTCCCTGTGCATGGTTAGATGAAAACTGTTGTGGTTTCACCCAGTACCTTTGGTATGAAATCTGTAGCAGAATTTTAAAAAGGAAGGAAAGCTTTTGCTTGGTTTGCATGAACATTTGGCTTTTATATTGTTTGCAGACACATGCATATTATCTGGATATGACCCCTATCTTGGACAACAGTAATTGTCTACAGCTTAGAAAACTTTAAACAATAATGCTTGCAAATTGCAAAAGGATCACTTGTGTTGCCCCATTTCAAACATATTGACATGGTTTTTGAAAGTAATCAGAATTTTGCAGCTCTTTTTGCTCAGAGTGCAGCTCTCACTTGACTGTAATGGAAGCTTCCCTCTGACTCTCTAAAGAGCTCAGCTTGGGTGGCTTCCCCTAGGCTCCACCAGGGAGCAGAGCTGGAATCAAGGATAGCAGAATGATTTTTGCTTACTCTAATTGTAGAGACCACCTTTTTTCTTCTTATGACCTCCTATCAACTTCCTTTCACATACTTTGGTATTTGCAGGGAAATAAACTAGAGCTCTACAACCTCAGTCATTTTCAGTTCACCATTGTGTTTCACTGTGAAAAGGTCTGCAGTTCAGTGAAGTTAGTGTGGACAGAAGGAGATGGATAAATGAAGGCTCTAGTGCACAGTTAATTAACCCTGCATTTTAAAACTCCTCGGTTCTTTCTATTCCATTATAATGTTCTGAATATTATGGGATTGAAAGTATAATTTTGCTTGAATAAAATGAAAACACACTAGTGCCAAGAAAATAAAGAAGAATAGGGTAACAGTTGTTACATAGGTTGGAAGCTGAACTTAGACTTCCTGCATACCCTTGCACTTGAGGTTACTGAGTAACCACTGCAGGAACAGGCTTCTACCTCCTGTGTAAAACCCCGGCTGGAATCTGTAGGTGTGATTTAGCCGTGAGTATGATAGGTGGTTTGTTATCAGTATGTGAATGTAGATACGGAGAACTGCTGAGATTGTTTCTGGTTTCTCTGGCAAGCTGAATTCTCCCAGTACCAACCTCTGTGCCCTGACTTGTCCTCCTTTCCTATCTGATCCCGTCCAGCTCTCACCTCATTTGGCTTCTGCCTTGCAGCTTTTGTGCTTGTGTGTCACCCATCTCCTGTGGCAGCCGTAACTTGCCATCCCCTAACCTGCCTGGGTATGCAGCCTGGTGTTGCTGTGATCTCTTTCAGTGATCTGATCTTGTGTGAACTATGCTATTCAGGGACATGATCTCAAATTACAGGATGTGTGCTTCAACATGAGTTGGGAAGTGGTTGGAGGATTAATGCTATGAGCTAACAAGCTGAATCACACTGTATCTGATCAGGATGAAATCATCCAAGAGCACAGTGGCAGAGATGCTTAGCCACAGCATGTTTTTTTGAAACTCTGCAAGTGCAGTATAGACAAGCCTCTTTAAACTGTTGGTAGTTAATTTCCCTGTCCCCCTTCCTCCCTGCTGGAATTTGAAGTATTTCATTACTTTCTTCATGCTACTATAAATGCTTTTGTCAGAGGCTGGTCATCTGCACCACTGAGTTTTAGTGCATCTAGTCCAAGCAAATGAAAACTTTTAATCTCTAGCCCTCAAACGTATCATGCTAAAAGGGGAGATTTCTCTGAACTGCTGATACAAAGTGTGAGAACTACCAAGATACTTAAATTGAATAAAGATTTTTACTCCCAGTCTTTGTCTACTCTTGCTACTTTTACTCGGGGTGTAACAACAAATAACCATCATGTTTCATTTTTCATAGATGCTACCAGACCTGAAGGCAGACAACCAGAGGCTAAAAGATGAAAATGGGGCCTTGATCAGAGTTATAAGCAAACTTTCCAAATAAGGGGTTTCCTACAGCAGCAAGTAACGGTATTGCACATCACGAGTAACTCCAGTGGACCATGGTGTGGCAGTCACTGGAAGTGTGGGAAGATCCTTCGGAGACTGTCATTTTCAGATATCCTGCCAAACACCCTCTTACCTGTGTGTTTTTTTGTATCAAGATCATTGTTTCTGTTAAAATGCAGCTGCTGAGAAGATAAAATGACTGAGAAATCTTGTTTACAGCCACAGCATAATAAGGAAAGTATTCAAGGCCAGATACGCCTCAGATATTTAACCAGTAAGCCTTAGTTGTACATAAACACTTTTACATCAACAAAAGCTTTCAGCTCTCACAGATGACAGTTACTCAATAATGTTTTTGTTGTGCCACAATTCCCATTTTTTTCCTATACTCAGTTTTTCTTTAAGATTTAAGTTTGGAATTTTTTCCCTTCTAATTTTTCATGTACCAGATTTTCCTGTACAGTGTTTTCACAGCTTTACCATTTGCAGAGACCACACACCCTTTTAAATTACATAATTTGTGTAGCTAACTAGAGTTGTATTGTCCAACCACCTGGAACAGAGATGTTTGGTGGAACATTTGCTTTCACTGTTTGTGCAATATGCATTTATTTCCTATACAAAATGCTTTAAAAGTCAGTTGAAACTAGAAATATTTTAAAAATCCTGTTTTCTGCCTTTATTGGTCACTTTAAAAAAAAAAAGAAAAAAAAAGAAGTTTGTAGTGAAAGATGTTAGATCCTGTAATCGTCACATTCATTTGAGCAGGTACTGAGTGATGCTGTATATATAAATGTGTACTGGTTTGATTTTTCAGACCACCACGTGGCATGCTTGAATATATTTCCCTATTGCAAATGTCTGTTAATGCAAATTAGGCTATCCAGAATAGTGTGTTTAACAAAGCTCGTTAATTTTTATGGTATAAAGAATTTAGACATTGTACATTGTATGGAGCCCTATCTTTACAAAAGGTCTAAACTATATAAAAACTTTATTACCTTTTTGTCCCATTTTTTTTCATTTGATAGTGTTCACCATAATAAAAAAATTGCATAAATATAACTGCTTCACTACATTTCACATACCTGTATTTATCTGAGTGCTGTCCAAAACTGTTGTGCTAGCCAAAGTAATGTACTAAATCATTGAAAAGCATAACCCATTACACTCACAATAATGTTTATATGCACTGTTGTTGCCATGCGAGAAGGCATCCAGTTTGATAACACCATCATGTCAGACCATTTTATACATTTCAGTGGCCTTTAAAAACAAAAAAGTACGTAAGTGAAGATCGTTTTTGTTAGAAACAGCTTTTATATTTTCACTAAACCATTCATAATATGACATCCTATTGGCACATAGTTTATTGCCTAAAACCACTGAACAGATCAGCCATTAATACAAATTGTACATTGTAAAGCTTGTAGTAGCTATTGTATTATTGATTATATTGTATACTATATTAAATGTGAATTTGTACCCCTTCATTTAAAAAGGTCATTGTGTTCTACTGCCTACTTGGGTGGGGGGAGGGTTAGCTTTACAGGGGTGAGATATGTTTTGGTAAGGAAGACATGATGTCCTCTCTCTGTTGATTGGTTTTTTGAAGATGTAAGGTTATGCTCTTACTACCAAGCTCAGGATTTTTGATTTTAAAGGTACACGGATAGTTTGAGATATCTTATTGTAATTGATCTATATGAGAGGTGGGTCTGAACCATAGGGACTTCCATTGTCTTATGCTAACATAAAATAATGAATTGAATGGCTGCAACGTATTGAGTTCTGTTACAAGACAGTTAGGCATATTCTGGATTATATTTGGTAAAGTTTGGGTGCCTGTGAATGAGAAATACATGTTTCTAATATTTTAGTGTTTTATATTTAGGTTATTTATTCTTTATATCTAAAAAATGAATGGCTACTGTGCTATATTGATTTTATTGGTAGTACCGAGCAGACCTTGTATCTGCATGAAACTAGTTGCAAAACCCACTATTTTGGAAAAAAAAAATGTATTTTGACATATACAAATAAAATGAATACAAAATATTTTAAATGTGTGAAAGTTTTACTGATAAGACATTGAAATTTGTTATGAATTTAAACCATGTTATAAGTTTGCTATTTAAATTCTTTGGTGGGCATTTTTCATTCATTGCGTTACTTGGATGCAAGGTTCAAGTACCTTTCAGAGATTGTAATCAGATTGTTATTATTTGCACATCATTGTACATGCACATCTGTAAATGCAACAGTAAAAATGCCATATTTATGCATTCTGTAACAACTTGGACAAATGTTTATATATTTTACATAAACCTGTCTGTGTGCAGAATCTGAGAACCATTTTTTACGTGATACTAACCTAATCTCACAAAGCAACTGCTAAACTTGTGTCATTGTCTTATTGGTCCTGATTGTGTTGAAGATCCAATACATCCCCAGAAAATTCAGCTACAACAGAGGGAAAAATGGGTCGTGGAAGACTATTTAGGGAGACTGTTTGCATGCAAGAAGTGTATTATTGCTGGCTGGTGACT
Organism: Dryoscopus gambensis; assembly: GCA_013389985.1. NCBI lineage: Eukaryota > Metazoa > Chordata > Aves > Passeriformes > Malaconotidae > Dryoscopus > Dryoscopus gambensis. The sequence continues at coordinate 37,784 of WEIT01037427.1, read as the reverse complement.
CTGACAAGCTTCCTTAAATGACTAATGCCTTAAATGGTAATTCCAAACAGCAGCTTAGATTTTCAGGGGACTTGTCACAGTGTGGAAAGGGATCTCTGTGTCCAAAATTAACATCAAATATAGAGGCGTGGAAGTAGCTGGTGTGGAGAGCGAAGAGGTGAAGGGCCTGCCCAGCACCAGCTCTGGCTATGGAGGGAGCCATAACCTGGGGAGGAGGAGCGAGTGCGGGTGGGATAGCAGCGCACACACCGAGTGGGAGGAGAGGGCAGACACCATGTCTGCGTAAGGACTGCCTGGCCTTAGTGGCTCCAAACAATAGCAGTTACCTAGAAGAAAAAACTGACAAGCTAGAACTTCATTTTTTGCCCACCTTGTCTCCCTTATAAACAATTTCCTCTGAGCCTTCCTAATTCCTACTGCATACGGCTTTCACACTTTTGCTGTTTCCCCTAAGGAGCAGTTAACGATTCATAGTGTGCAGGTTCAGTGCATTTGTTTACTCAGCACCAGGTACAAAATGTGAATCTCAGGATACACTCATTTAGAAACACCATCCATGCTAAACTTGGGTTGTGCTCACATGAACATTAAACTGGTGGGTACTAATCTTACCTGTCCTGTATGCTGGCCACTGTTCATCTGCTGCCATAAGAGCAAATGGGTTGCCATACAAGGGTCCTCTCATTTCTATTTTAGGAATAGTTACTTACATGTTTTAGACAAGGAAAAAAGCATGCTTTTGGGTTTCTGAAGATACCTGCCTTAGGAGATGCGTGGTGAGGGAGAAATTTTAATTATTTCACCTCTATCATACACAAACAGTTTCCATCTGAGAAGGCTCCTACCTCTGCTAGCTGGCATAACCATGAGGTTTATAGTCAAGAGTGATGCCATAATGCCAAAATATGATGGTGGACAGGAAATGTACACCAAAAAAGAGCAAGGGGTCAAGGAAGGAGTATACCATGATATCAGACTACAAAAGGCAAGACCATATCAGAAAATGAATGGTTTGCATGACGGCATCAGAACAAAATTGGCCCAAAGTCAAGAGTTCAAGGCCCCATCTCATCCAAACTCCCAAACAGAAATGTCCAGTGCAGCCAGCAGTATGAGTTATGGCTTGCTGCTGGCTCATAACACTGCTCAAAGGAGGTACTAGTTTATTTTTTATAAAGTGACTATGAAATAATCATTACACTGACTTGTACTTGATCTGGTGATCCTGGAAGTGTCTTGACTTCCCACACCTAGCACTTCACTGTTCTTTTATGACCATCTTGAGGTATTACTCATCTCAGTAGCACATCAGCTTCTCAAGAAAGGACCATGCACCCTTTTGTCTCTGCCCTGTTTCTTGTGGCAGAAGTATAAATGGGGGTGGCCAAATCTGCCACACTGGCATGTGGTGCAGCTGTGGGTCCTGGGAAGCTCCAGCTGGACCTCCCGAGAAAGAAGAGTGGGCAAGGGCTCTTGGCAGCTGTGGCCCCAGGCCTGTGCAGTATGGAAGGTGTAAGCAGCCTCATTTTTAGTTACACTGAAAGTCACTTTTCCCCTCTTAGTAGTAGCTTCAGTTTCTCTAACTTGACATGGTACAGTGTAGCCAGTAGATAATGATGCTTTAATTGTGCAGCTGAGAGATTAATAATGTTTTATAGATGAAATTTAATTGCCAGTTACGATCCAGAAGACTGTCACAGCAAAGCATTACACAAATTCACTATATAATATGCATTTAAAAACCCCAACAAAACAACAAACTCCACAGCCATACAAACATTACACAGTTTTTTGCGGGGGGGAGGGGGGGGAGGCTACTTTGAAAGAGGATGAAGAAACAATTGTCAGTCACTGCATTATAGAGGGTTGCTTTCCCACTTGCTTTAAATCTTTGAACAGTTCTGTTGCAGCTCTGCCGCTCACCTCTGTGAAATTACAGGGGGTTTTTTTCCCAAATAGGGATAGCCAGTCTGTCTGCTGGGTAACAGAAGAAATGCTCTTCAGTTTTTCAGAAGAAGCTCTTGCTATTCATGGTTATGTACACACTGTTGCATTTAGCTATGGTGATTCAGCTTCCTCAAGTTCTTAAATCAAAGCCACTAATAACATGAGTGAAAAAATGCTGGCAACTGAAGTTACTTGCTTTACATTTGTTTTGGTTGCAGGAGCAGCAGTGGAGCTGGTTAGAGAGTATAGCAAATAATACTGTGCTCAGCCTCAGTATAGACATAAAATAAGACTAGAACAGTCGGCAGGTTCCTGCACCGAAGAGAGAATTAAAAAGCAAAACAAAACCTCCCAAACTCACAATTAATTGCTCACTTTAAAGGGAGAGCTGCTGCCATACTGATGAGGTAATCGGCTATTCCTGCTTTTGTCAGCACCTCCCCATTTTGTATCACTGATTAGATAGGAAAAGTATGTAGCCTTCAGAGAAAGGAGGAACTGTTCAGTTCTTTCATCTGAAAACATCACCTGTTGGATGTCTAATGTTTCTCATCTGGCCCAGGGACAATTACAGCAGGGACAAAAGCCCCACATTCCAACTCTAATTATTTCGCCCTTCTTGCTTGGGTTCTACACGTCTGTTTTGCAAACCTATTCAAGCTTAGCAGGAACAGTTAGCCGAGACAGTGCGGTTCATCTTCTGGTGTGGTCTTTTCCCTTTGCTTTATTTGCTGGGGAAGAAAGAAAAAAATTGCCATCAGGTATGGTGGATGGTGGGAAAAACCTATTTATTTATTTGGTACCATCTTCCTGTGCTCCCCCATTCCTCTACAGAGTCCTTGGAACAGAGACTCACGGGGCTGAATTTCTCTTTGAGCAAACCAGGACCTGCCGCACTGCCTCGGGTGGGACCCCAGCACAGCTGCTGTTGCACCTCCCCCTGCCCCTCATCTCTCCCCAGACAGAAAATAGTCCTGTTGCCCTTCTTTGTGGCTGCTTATGTACCCATTTTAATGATGTCTCTAATTCCAGAAAAGACAGGCCTGATCTGAGGGAATTGTTACATTGCAGCTCAAATGAAGCTACTCCTCTCTGTGTGTGGTTACATGGGCCTATACCCCAAGTCTGCCAAATAAAAGAGCCTGATTTTTTATATCGGCAAGTACAAAATACACATTTACACAAAATTTACACAATATACACATCTTGCCACACAGTCGAGTCCCTACCCCGAAAGAAGATTTAATAAAAACTTCGTTTAAAAGTAAAAATCTGCATTTACATCACCTGCAGATACTGTGGCTGATTACTGTTAGCAGCTCACCTCTCTATTTTCAGCTATATGAAAAGCAGCAAATAGACTAAGTTCTTTCCTCCCACTTTAACCCATGGCTATTGGTGATGCATTATGTTAAGTAATTGCCCAGTAATGCAATAATAATAATGCTGAGCCACTCTTTGTGATTTATGAAAATAAGAGAGCTTTCTCTACAGGCTTTTATGATGCTTCTTTTGTCCTGTGGATAAAAAAGGCACAACTCGAAAGTATAAGGGGGAAGGGGCGGAAGCAATACTCCTGAAGCGCTAATATTACTTTTACGAGTTTCTGCCTAGAAATAATGACACCGAGCTCAGTTTCCAGCCTGAGGAGGAGCCCCGGGGCGCGGAAGGGCCGCTGGCGGGCGGAGCAGCCGGGAGGTGGCACCAGCCGGNCACGGCGCCCGAGCCGCTCCCTGCTGCTCTGAGAGGGCAGCACGGCTTCTCCACCTGGCCCCCCTGCCTTGCCCTCGACACCCGTACCTAGGAATGGCTCAAACCACAGCGCCTGGAGGAAACTCTGCCTCTGCTGTAAACCGACCCAGGTCTAGTATGACCGATGAAGCGTGGCAGAGAACAACAATCTCAAATTCATCGACACAAGAAACGCACTGGGTTAGCCTGAAGGCGGCAAGGACTGCTTTTAAATATCTTATACTGAAAGCCTGAGAAAGGAGCTTGACACCCTGGGAATGGCAGAGTGCGCTTGGCTCTGCGGGTGAGCTGAATTCCATCCCATGGGGAGGCAGAAACTGTGACCCAGGGAGGGCTGGCCAGTGAGTCTGGTGGGACGGATCCGTCTGGCTGCGGGCAGGGCCCACTGCACAGTGAGCACTCCCGTACGGAGTGAAGAGACAGACTGGAACAGGCACCGAGCAGCACAGGACAGCTCTGCTGCAGCTAAGAGGGACAGCAAAAAAGTAATCCTCCGTATCAAAAGTTGTCAAGTCAGCGGTTCATAGCAGCACTGCACTTGGCTGAAATGCCGAAATACTGGTTAACTCCTTCTTGCTCAACCCCCTTTCAGTATCATCTGTGTGTTGCTTCGCTCTGTATGCTGTGAGGTCCTTGCAACTCTCCCTTCAGTCTCTTCTCTGGTGCAGCACACTGTGCGCACTCGCATCCTTTTCATCTCCTCGGCCTTTTCTCCTCAGTTCTGCATGGATGGGGTTCTGCCCTACTTCCAAGCCACCATATATAATTATTTTCTGTGCAAGAGAGGGCTTTGAAGTCTAATTACATTCCCTGTTATCCCTGGTGATAGCCATGAAAGACCCCAGAAGGCACTTCCCCTAGGACCTAGAGCACTGTCCAAATTTCCCTTTGTGTGGGGAGTGGCACTCAGGATTGCTACATGCAGGCACTGAGTGCAAGAACTCCTTCACATTTTACTGACAAGTCACTACAAGCTTACCGACATGCCACAGCTGCTGGAGAGAGCAGCCTCTCCTCCATCTCCTGATCTCAGCTGCCAGTTTGCTCAGTTGCTCCTGAGTACCACCCTGACCACTGAAAAACTCCTTTGGACATTCAGATCCCAGCACTCTCATGCAGTCCTTCTCATACTTGCTGCCTGTTTCTGGCCCCTCAGACCACCTACCATCCTTCTGCTTGCTTCTAACACTTTCTACTCATTTGCCACTTCTCTCTCCTGTTTCGCTCCCCCTGCAGACCTCATTCATCACTGGTTACTTCTTCCAGAGCTCCTTACTCCACAGTCATCTTCCACTGAATTCTCTGCTGTCCACAGTTCCTTGCTCCACAAGTCCAGCAGTCTGAACACTGCATGCTCTCCCTCAACCTCTATTCCTCATGTCCCACTCCCTTTTTCTTGCACTGCCTTATCCTGAGCTTCTTAGATCCCTTATGGTTTCAAAGACCCCATTAATCTTTTCCTGACCACTGGATCTTTTTTTCACTGATAATCTAATCTTCGCCCAGCAGGAATGTCTCTGCCCAGTCACTGAGTTCCCACCTACTCTTGGTAATCTCTAATGCAGAGGCGTGGTTTTACCATAAGCTAATCCCACTCCTAAAAGTCACCGGTTCCTACTTAATCACAGGCAAACCATAATTCACTACGTTTTAGTTTTCTTTCATCTCTTTCTGATTGTCTTACAATAAAGCAAACCCATAAGGGGATGCCTGTTGGGTCCTAACGCTAGGGAATAAATAAATTGGGCATTGGCTATGGGTTTGCTGAAGCAGGCAGCTTGTCCTCTTTCAAGTAACTTTTTAACTTAAAACTTCTTTTTAATATGTATTTAAAGCTTGTCATCTTGAAACAGCAAATCCTGTATTGTAAGCAAATCACAACATTTGTTTTTAAGCATGTCCACATTTGTTTATATAAGGTCATTACAATAGTACATAGATTTTGTTCCAATTTTCACAGTCTCAAACTTTTATCCTAAATGTTTATAGCATGTCCTTGTATCATTGAAATAAATTTTGTAATATAAAATATCAACAAAATTTTAACAATAGGAACTATATTTTACTTATGTTCTTTAAACTATTTGCTTCCTTTGTAGTCTGTTTGGTTTCATACACACTCACTCTGAGCTCTTCCAAGTGCTTCCCCCTCCTCTGCTTACACTCACTGACACATCACTGCCATTGATTGATTGTTGTTTGTGTTTGCTTTGGACACTTCCAGATGATTGCTACTAATAACCAGCACTAAATTCCTGAAATATCTGCCTGATTCCTTTTCCAAGGCAACTTCATTATAGTGTGTCAAATGAAGCACAGTAGGCCCTAGAAATACTGTGCTGCAGGAGAAAAATAATCTCCAAATGAAGGGATAGCTCAAACAAAGCATTGTAAAAAGCCATCACACTAAATTCTGCATGCATCATCTACTGCATTTCAGCAAAGGCCAAGCTTCTTAGTCAGCCCCTGAGGAGATCCTCAGCCTTAACCATGATTCTTTTGGGGCATAGTTTTGTGCTTGCTGGACTTTCCTACTGTGTGCAACTCATCACCTGAACGAGGTTAGATTTAAAGGATGAGGTATAACAGTTTAACCAAGAAGTACACAGTGACAATCAAGAGGCCTAATTAATTTTTACTGACTTTGTATTGGTTCATCAAAAAATCAAAATAATTCTTATGAGTTAGAGTGCTGGTAATTAAAAATACAAAACAAAACAAAACCACAACACAACGGCCCTGAAGGATTAGGAACTGTAACCACTACCAACAAGAAAAGACTGACAGTGAGCCAGTAACCACTGGATTTGGTTTCTAATTATTCATTTGCCTGCTTACATTTGGAGATACAGAAAGACAGGAACAGAATTGTCTTTGGTTTAGACCAAAAATCTGTTTAACAATGTTTTAAATGTATGAGCTAGCTGCATAGAGGTCACAGAAGTATCTCGAGTTGGAAGGGACCCATAGGACCATTGAGTCCTTGTTTCTCACAGGACTATCTAAAACTAAAGCAGGCATATGGTCAGAGGGCGCTGTCTTTAAGAAGAATGAATAGGCTCCATAGGTGCTGCAAACATCATAAAAAGGAACAAAGGTGGTGTTATTCAAATAACTTAAGGTTATCTTGTAAGGGTACTTTACACGTATGATATTATTTCTGTCATACAGACAGGTACAGTCAGCTCTTTATTACCAAGGTGATAGACAGTATCATAGATGAAACAGCAGTGGGGTAACCTGGCAGTCTCTCCACTAATGAAGGTGATGGCAGGCCAGCTCCCCATTTAGGGTATTCCTAAGAACTCAGGACTCTAAAGGACAACGTGGCTCAAAGACAGGCCCTAGAAAACACCTAAGGCTGGCTTACGTCCTGTAAGACCAAAGAACTCTCTCTTGTGAAGGAATACAAAGAGACCAGAACATCTCTATTTGTTCCCAAAAGGGCAAGTCTGGAGCTGGACTAAAAAGGCAGCATACGGCCAAATCCAGTGCCTCTATGTTATGCTCCCTGGTCTTCTTATGGCAAGGAAGCACAGGCATTCTGAAGGAGCATTTTAGTTCAACAGACTCTGTGCTGCTCAACTATCTCTAGGTGGTATCATATCTTAGAAGATTTGTCCCAACACAAGTCACTTCACATTTACCTACACTGAATTCCATCTGCTACTTTATCACTACCATTCAATTTGGCAATTTTCTATTTTTCACTTTCTCAATTTGTTGTGTTCCTTTCCAATACTTTAATTTTGATGGATCCGCCATAGTGAAGAGCCCTGCTGCAAGATGCTCCCTAGGCTCCTTCACAGTAGGGAAAAACTTTTTAAAAAAGTTTTTTTGAAAACTGGCCCTACTGATCTGCCATCAGGGGAATTGCTTCTATGCCTTTTGCAAACTGGTCCTCAAGCATACTTATAGCCTGCCTTACAGCATCCACCTTTTCCTCCCTTCTCTCCCAAGCACTGTCAGGCTCGTCAGCTACCTCCCTATATCTCGCTGTTTAACATTCTGACTCTGTGTCTGTTTTCCCCTATTCCTCAACAAGTTGCTCTAGGGCATACTCCCCTGGTTCACTGTTCAAATCTGGCCCTCCAGAGTACCTGTTTGGATGAAAAAAGAGGTACCACGGTTCCTCAAGAAACTCTTTCAAAGCTATGCTGGCTGAACCTCACCACAAATAACAAGGAGTAGTAAGACAAGCCAAGTCATTGCTCTATACCCTCACGATGCAGGACAGGAGCAGCAGCAACAGACCTTCTGACAGACTCAGACTGTGAACTGTGGCAGAAAACATTCTCATGACTTTTGAAGTCATCTGCACAGATGCTGAACCCATTCCTATCCACACTGTCATTCTTATCCAACAACTGCCAGCTGGAGACAGATGGCAATCTCTCAATTAATTTTTCGTACTGTAAGATGAAGTACTTAAAAAAAAAAAATCAAGCAAACTTCTGTCTATTTTTTGTCTTTTGACACAACCTTCTTCCATCAGCCAAATGAATAATCTTTGCTGCAAGAAACAACACTAGTTGGTCTGTCAAACCAAACTAGTTCAAAGAAGCGACAGTTTGTTGGTCAAATGATAGCAGAGTTCAAGAATGGTAAATCAGATACAGAAACCAGGTTAGAGGATGCACTCTAGGACTGATCTTGAAAGCTACTGCCTCCTGATAAACCCAGCTATTTTCACAAAGCTCTGTTTTATTTACACACAAGATTTCAAATTGGACCCTAGCACTTGAAAAAAAAGGGTTTAAGCATCCAATTCAGTAGCACAGCAAATAGGATAAAATTGGCATTTCATTAAAAGCAAGATTGCCAGATTTGTACAAGTTTGCAGACACAAACTATAAGAAGACAATCCAGTTAAGCCACTGACTACAGCGACTAAAACATATTGAGTTGTTAGAACCTTACAGAGGAAAATCATGCCAGAAGGTTAGCACTATGGTACCAATCTGTAGGGACGGGGAAGAAGAGAGTAATTGAATCAATTTCTGAAAGAAAAGTTGAGGAAATGAAAAATCTGTCATGATAGGCTAAGTCTCTCAGAACAGTGTGCATAGCTCAGAAGTAGCAGAAAGTGGTATTAAATTGAAAGGGATAGTTCACCTGCCTTTAGACAAAAAGAAAAAAGCACCCAAGACCATTAGCAACAACAGGTTAAAGAAGAGGAGTCTATGCTTGAGGATTATTTTACTTTCAGGAGAGATTTGACATTAGAAATGTTATGGTGAATAGGTAGGGAATTTACAGGAAAATTAGATAGAAGTTACAGCCAGAGATTTAACATGAAAGGTTTAAAGAGATGTTTTTGAAATTTTATGGATAAAAAGAACAGATGTGCCTACAAAAAGATGGCCGTAAGATTTCACCAAGTCACAGGAATTTTAAGCAACAGCATTTCTGGATGGATAGTGCAGAAATAACGAGGTAGAGGGGTTAGTTAGGGTACAGTGATGCAGGTGAGGGTTATCGAGCAGGTAAATTTAAAGCAGCAGAGAGGGAAAATTTATTGGGACAGCACAAGAGTAAGCTAAACAAACTTAGTTTAACAAAACATGAGTGATAAAGTAGGCAGAACAAGTATGTGACTGAAAAAGTTTGGATTGGGAGAAGACAGGAAGAACGCTGAGTGAATGAACTCCAAAGCGGATCAGACATGGGAAGCAGTAGACAGGTGCACTATGTGGAAGTGTTTCATGGAAATTGAGGTAATAGGCAGAGGCAAAGTAAAGTCTGGAGCAGAAGGAAGAACATGTGTGTTTGAGAATCAGGCAGGTGAACACAGTAAACTCAACAGAGACTTTGGCGAGAGATGCTGAAGAGGACGAGATGGAGGGAACGTTTCAGTGCAGAACATACAGGTACGAGTGTGTATGACAAATGTGTGCCAAGCTCAGAGCACGATGGGAACAAGTAAACAGATATTGGGCAGGAATTTGGATGTTGTCCCTAATTTCCTCAGCCATTAATATGTTACTATGTTCCTTATTTTGTTTTCCAGCCCTTGAAAATTGCCACTTCAGAAAAGATTATGGCTCAGATAAACTTTCGGAACCTTAATACGGTTGGATAATTTGGATGAATCTCTAGAAGAAATTACAAAGACCTTAAGCAGCTTGCAACCCTTTACAAAGGAGGCAGCTTTGAAGTGTCCAACCCCAAAAGGCACTTCATTTCCTTGAGATTTTAAGAATGAATTATGGGTTTTACCCTAAACTGAAAACTGTAGTATTTTTTCCCATGGCAAAGGAGATCAAGATCATCCTACCCAATCCTGGTGGTAATTTTACCTCTAGGGAAGAATCTCATTCCAGAATATATAAAAACCAATATCTTAAGGCTTAAGGACCCTTAGCATTGTGCCAGTTTCAAACATAGCTAATAAAATGAACTGTATTTCTAGGACTTAAGAATATCCTGAAGATATTTTTCTTTGTAAGGAAAGAGAAAGGTGTTGGTCTAAAAATGTTTGCAAGCTATTAAGCTGTTCTCCTTTGTGGCAGAGGAAAACATGCAGCGTGATACTTAAACTATTTGGGACTTTATCCCTGAAAGCTCTCCAGCACAGACAACCTTATTGAGATGCAAACATCTGACAGTCAGCATTTTTGTATTGGGCACTTAAGCCCAACCTCACTCACCACAACATAACTTCTGTTAATTTGTAACAGATTGTAGGGCAAACAAAGCCGTTTTGGCACAAAAAAAACCCCCAAAATCCCCAACAAACCCGAGCAAAAAAAACCCCTCACAATGTTTTCTACAGTAGAGAAAAAAAATGATCCAACAGCAGTGGTCGATGCAGCTAAAGCCTGGACATGTCAGCTCCCACAAACAAGCAAGGTGGGCACATGGGATGTGAAGCGGGACAGGCACATCTAAGCCTTGCTGGCTGCTACAGATTGCCACAGAGAGAGGGGCTCAGGGGGCAGCTGCCATGGCCTGGGGTAACACAGAACTGAGGGTGTCCTAAGAACTAAAATATGTTGTCATGTTTCTCAATATACACAACATGCTGTAAGTAACAACTTTTTAATCTGCCTTTTTCACTAACACTTGGCCAGCTGTGCTGCTCATGGTGTGTAATAGTGAAGGTGAAATACTATTATTGTCACAGTTACATGATTCTCTCAAGAAAAGCTCTTCATTGTATAAACGGAAAAAAATTACAGGAAAGGAAAGACAAGAACTCGTATCTGAAATCCTTTATGTTTTCCAGAAATCCAATTGAGTAGTTGTCTAATTTAAAAACTCCACAGGTAAGAGTGCAAGTAAGATTTTTTTTCTTTAGGAGAGCGCTTAGTCAAAGCTTTTGTTAACAACTTTACTAATTTTGTACTGCAGAGTAGTAAATAGTGCTAGTGCAGAACTATGTTCTCACCATCTATTTATCTGCCTATTTACAGCTTTCCAACACAACACTGAACAACTAGCTGGTTTTGTTTGGGGATTTTCCCTTGGCCTGAAAGATAAGAGGTTTCATATGCAGTGATGAAACTGCACCTTAACTTCCACATATACAAACACTTAAACACCCCTTCAAAACCAACCACGACACAAAAACCACCCCTAAATCCAAACCAGAGCAGAAATCAGATATGAGTTCAGTGAGAAGTCCAAGTAAATGAATGATCACCAGCAGGGCAGAGAAGGTTGGCAGGGTGAGACTGTGCCCACTGCTGTGGAAGAGAACGAGGTAGAGCCTTATCTAAGGCACAAGTGGCTACATGGCTAAGCCTGTTATTTACACTGTGCAGAGAGCCTAGCAGCAGATGTTTGGAGCTCCATTTTGCCAGGTATTTTTTATCCCTATCACCTATTTTTTTTTCTGTAAGAAGAAACCAAAAATCCTTGCAAAGTTTATATTCTGAAGTACTACTGAATTTTATGAACTAGGTGGATAAATTCAGGACTGAATCTGAAAAGAAAAGGTGATCATGTGCTCTCAGCTAGGTAAGCCCAGGCTATATGGATTTCCTCTCACTGATGTAAGCTTGTATCTTGTCCTGAGCCATCTGGAAAGGTGGCACCGATACACTCCTTTCCCTCAGCATACCACTAATAAAACAGGATTAAGCAAACCACAAATCTATTGAAAGCCGGGATTTTCAAAAGTAGCACGATCAGTTTCCAGGGTGCTACTAAGAAATAATGAGTTCAGGCAAACAGAAAAACACGTGAGTTTTCCGTGCAGGTTTACCCATCCTATCACCTACACAAGCTGTTCAACACATACTACATATTTCCATGACGGTCCTTGCACGTTCGTTTTTCCTAACGTTTAACCCAGTCAGGTTTCCCCATTGAGGGCTGTTACTTAATAAACGAGATATCTTTCAAGTCTTTGCAGCGTGACTGGCGGAAACCCCTTGAATCCTGCCTTCTTGTAACGTCAGGAAAACACAGGATCTGTCCCAACCTTCCGCCCGCGGGAGCGAACTTCCACCAGCCAGCAGCGGTCTGCCCGGCACCGGCGCGGCCCAGAGGAAGTCATTCTGCAGCGGGAGCCACTGACCTCGGGCTCATTCCCACCGTGCCCCGACCCCGCCGCACAGCGGAGCGAGCGCAGCGGCGGCACCGCACTTTGAGGCCAAGC
>WEIT01037427.1:3680-23750 GCA_013389985.1 Dryoscopus gambensis | reverse complement strand
TTTGGTAGCGTCTTGTCAACAGAGTGTAAGTTCTAAGCTTTTGGAGGATCAAACTAAGACACGTGCCTGTTAAAGTATGGTCAAAACAATAGTAATGAGAGAAAAATTGATTTATCAGGTTGGAATAGATGTTCAGGTGTAAATATTTTTCAGTTTGGAGCCCAGAAGAATTTCCTGCACTGGAAAAAATGTAGTGGTTTAAAGAGCATTTTTTTTTAAGGCAGAGGAAGATTTTTTTATCAGCCAGCACCACTGTCCTCTGCGGTTTGCTACTAGTATAAAAATCTGGCATTGATTTGTAATACTCCTAGAGGAATTCAGAAGAATGATAACTAAGCTTTTAGCTTGTTTTGCAGTTAATAAGAAAGGCCACAGGAAACTTTGAACAGAGTTGGATTTCTGTCTTCAGTTTTGCACTTGTAATGTGACCACCATATTTTTGTAGAAAAAAACTTGTAGATCTTTTCATTAATATTATAGATTATTAAAGTAACTCCAGAAAATTAAAGATCTTTTTTCCTGAAGCAGCAGGAGAAGATGAAATCGTGTTCTTCACACCTGAAGTGACTAACCCTTGTTTGTGACATCTTAGGGGCTTTCATGGCATACACTTTCATGCAGGTGATCTTGGACAGTTGAGGGATGAGTTTTAGGAACAGTAGAAGTCTTTATAACTGTGTTTTTTGAGAATGATTACTTGTATACCCTTTAGTTTGAGGTGAGGAGTTTTGGCACAGGTCTTCAGTATCATTGTTTTATAAAGTGGTGAGTACAAGTGAGTTCTTTTAGCTTTTTTTCAGACTGTGCAACCTTATAGAGTGTATCTTGTTTGTTTTATATGAACTCCCCTTAAATACCTGCCCCATGTGCCTTTTATAGAAACCTTAAAATCTGCATCTTTGCTTCTCTAAGTGAACTAGTCCTAGCCCAGCCAGTAGTGGTTTTGCACATTGCAGCAGGGGTTGTATGGCATGATATTTTAGGGGTCTCTGTTGTGTACCTTGTCCCGTAGTGGTACTCTCTTTGGTTGGTTGGTTTTGAGCAGGGGTTTTCTTTTTGCTCTTTGAGACTAATGTACTGGTTTTTTGAACTAGCTTCTGAACTACTGTTCTTTTGGTAGTTTTTGGGTGGTGTGGTTTGGGGTTTGCTAGTTTTGTGGGTTTGGTGGTGGTTGGGGTTTTTGTTTGTTTGTTTTATTAAAGTATTACTCAAAATATGTCTTGCTTTCCAGGAAAACATGTTCCTTGCTCAGCAGCCATTAGAATCCTGTGTTTGAATTTGCTGCACTTTTAAGGGTATCCTTATTTATTAAGGGTAATGTATTTAGGCATTGAAAAACGAGTTCTCGCCCACTCCCATGTTTTTGAGGGCCTAAAGTTTGCTGCATGTCAGTATGTGTTGGCACTTCTTGGAAACTTCTTGTACCTTTATACTAATTGCTTCTGTAACTAGCAATTAGGCATTTCATCACATTTTGGGGGTCAAATTTTAACAAACGTTGTACAGGTGTTACTGGGGAAACTTGCTACCTAGTAAGTGTTGCATTTTTCACTGGCTTACACTTATGCAAAGCATTCTCTTTTCAGTGTTTCACCCTTCTTAAATGTTTTTATTCATTGCCACATACATTCCTGAGAATTGTTTAGCTAGGGAACACTACATCATTCCTGGTGGTGAACGGCTTCAAAAACAGTCTCCAGTGTCAAATGTGAGTACCTACTTACCAGTTAATGCTTTGCAGACTATTTACTTGTCGTGTCTTTCATATAGCTGTGTAGTCATGAGAAAATGTTTTAAAGTATTGATTCAACCTGGTCGCCTGAAGCTCTTAGACAAAAGAGGGCTGTGATGTAGATGATGGCTTGTTGCAGTAATCTGCAGCACTCCAGTTTCTTGCTATGTTTCTCACTAGATGCTAGGCATAGCTTTCCTGTGCAATACATAGTGACTTGGTAGTAGTACACACTGAGTTTAATCACTTAACACTTGTAGCTCTTCGTGGTGTATGTTTTAAAATTACTTCTCGGGAGATGTTATTTTAGAGCTTTCCTGGGTGTTTCATTGTCTTATTTTTTAAGGAAATAATTTTTTGTAAGAATGAAGTAGACATGCTAAATATCTCCCTTTTATGATCATCATGCCACTGTGGTGGAGACCAGTAATAAGATTGTGAAATGAAAATGGGTACCTGTTGAAAAAATGCACTCCTAGAAGATACAAAGTGCCTAGAAGCTTTTTCTGCCCAAAACTGAATACAAAAACAGGTTTTGCCCCAAAGAAGTAGGATTTAATTTCAGTTGCAATGAAGCTGGAGAATTTAGTGATAGGAAAAGTAGCAGAATAAGAAAAGTTTGTGTTGTCTCAGCTTGAAATAGGCATGAAAAATGTTAGCAGATTATTACTCACTAATGATTAATTTCTCTCCCCTTCGATGGGAGGGTAATAGAGCCAGTTCTTAGAGAGTTCTGTGTCTTAAGTGTATTTTGTATTGAAATTGGTGGAGGACAGAAACCATTGTGGAAGCTGGGAAAACACGTGGTGACAGGTTGGGAGTTGACAATGCTTTGTATCTGGAGACCACCATGATAAAAGTAAAGGGTGGTTTTTACCTTTTCAGCACTACTGCTTATCTACAAAAATGGTGACTTTTGAAAATGGCTTAAGAAACACTTAAAATGTTTTTCCTTTCAGCGATCCTAAAGTAGTTTCTTGAAAGTTGGATTTGTTCTAAATATTAAGTTCTGTGGGATTTGGGTTTTGTTGAGTCAACAATTTTTCAGGTTATAAAAGGTAACTGAATTATAGGCAATTATCATTGCCATGTATGTTTCCTTCCTTAAATATTAAATTTTGTACCCATTTTAAGTTATATTTGTAATGTGTTTCTCAGTTTGTAGGTACTCACTTGATGCAGGTGTTGAGTTTACTTGCAGCATTTTTCTCATTTACAACTGTGCTAGTGCCCATTTAAGAAACACAGAGCTCCCATTATTCACTGACAGTGCTTTGCGAGGACCCACATATAGGGTGAGAGTTATGTTTTGTATTGTTATAATAATTCTGTCCTGCTCCAAGCAAAAGAAGCTGCACTGATGAAACTGCAGTTTTACTTCTGTAACTTTACATTTGAGCATTATGCTGGTATAGCTATGTGAGTAATGTTTTTTGGGTGTTTTTTTTTTTTGGAACTCCAGAAAGGAGAATAACAACTATTTTTGTGGTTACATTTTTTAAAAGGTGTATATATAATAAAAATCCTGGTCCATTTAGGAAGGACAGTTATATAGCTGGATTTTATGTAATGTGTGCAGTATAGATAAAGTTTACATTTTTACTTAACCAGATGGAAGTCATCTAAGTTTGGAAGTGGTCTTTTGTTAATAACAGGGTGATGAATGATTTAAAAAGGTGTAAGGAATGCTGATCTGTGTATTTTGTACCTGAGGCTGCCAGACCTGAGACACAACAGTCTCTTGACCTGTTTGTGGGAAATACTGGAGTGAAAGGTAGAGGTGATTCAAATACAGACTCTGCAAAGGATGTTCAGCCAGTCTGTGTTCATCTCTTGTCTTATGAACAGCAGTAAGGATATAACTGTTGGGCTTGGTAGGTGTGATACTGAGCAGCAACTTTGGAAAGAGAGACCCTGCTACTAGAGAAGTCCGGTGTGCTCAGTTGAGGAGACTAACAGAAAGTTACTGTGTTCCAGTTGGGAAAACTTAAAGAAAATTTAGGTGTTAGATCTGTCAGGCATAGCAGTTACTGGGTGTATTGTAAAGGAATTGAAATCCTTCTCTGAATGGCTGGAAACTAGAGAGAGGAGTGGAATCCTGTACCAGCTATTGAGCTCTTTTGATTAGAAGTTTGCTTTCAGCATTATCTTTTTTAGTGATTCCCTACCTGATGATTAAATTCATATTGTATGTTGAGATTAATGAAGTAGTGTCTTTCCATTGTCTAACATCTGTTGTATTGTAAAACAACTTGCTTCTTTTTGCGTGTGTTTGGGAAAAAAGAGCCTCAATAAGTGATTGTTCAAAGTACTAGAAAAAAATCCCTGTATCTGACCACTGATACCCTTACCATTCCTGCAGATGTAGTAGTGTTGTCATGGAAGTCTGAAATAGATTTATTTGACGTGGACAACCAGTCATGATAGGTTAGACCATTCTGCTGGCTTTGTCTAACGAACACATCTTACCGTGCATCCAGTTACGGCTCTTCCTTCAGATGTGTCAGGGTGAATACAAGCATTTTCAGGTTCTGATAAAATAATTGTATTGAGATTGTTTGTATCCAGTTTGTTTTGCTGTTAATACCTTTGTGAATTCTGATTTTGACCAAGTCTCCTGACAATACCTGTTCAAAGGGCATATTTTCTTCTTTCCAACTATTTTTAGCACATGGTGAACTTTTTTTTTTAAAATTTTTGTTTTGTTTAAGAGTATGCTTTAACATCCTGACATAGCTAGATACTGGGATTTATTTGGTCAAAAAACCAATCACAACTAAGTTTTTAATAAATTTAAAAGTCTGGAAAACTTTCAGTCCCAGAATTCACGTAGCAGCTTCTAAATTGCTGTGCATGTACCTTCGAAGCCTGGTGTGCCCATCCCATTGCTTATCACTGGCAAGCCTGGGAGAAACCAGATTTGCCTGTGATAAGGAATGGAACTGCATGGCAAAATTTGACAGACTGCATTCTTATGAGGTCCTTCAGTCCTCACCATGAGGTGCTGGCTACAATGAACTGCACTTGAAACATCCCTACACCAATGCACACAGCATGGGGAGCAAACAAGAGGAGCTTCCTTAGTCCCAGAGATGTGACATCACTGGCGTAAGTGAAGCCTGGTGGGATGAGTCCTGTGGCTGCTGTGTTACAATGGACAGGCTCTTCAGGAGAGATAAGGCAGGGAAGGTGAGCTGAAGAGGTGACATAGGTAATAGAGGGACTGGAATGTATGGAGCTTGGGGTTGGCAGTGGCACAGTTGGGAGCGACTCGGTAAGGATTAAGGGATAAACTTCATTGGAGAAGTCTACTATAGGCAACCTAGCCAGGATGACTGCACTGATGAATTATCCTTTAAGGAGCTAAGGGATATCTATAAATCAGCCACCTTTGTTCTTATGGGGGTCCTCAACTTGCCAGATGTTAACTGAGAGCACCACACAGCTGGTGGCTGTGTCAAGAAGTGACAGGTCCAGAAGATTTCTAGAACACCTGGATGGTAACTTCTTGATACAGATGCTAAGGGAATTGACTGGGAAAAGTGCCCTTCGTGATTTGTTGCTTGTTAACAGAGAGGGTCTTGTGAGTGGAGTGGAGCCATTGGTGGCTGTCTTGGCCACAATGACCATGAAACAATCAAGTTTAAAATCCCTGTTCACAGGAGGAAAAGTGCCAGTTTGAGGTGCCAGTGGCTTCAGCCCTGGACATGAGGAGAGCAGACTTTATGCTGCTCAGGGAATTGGTGAGTAAGGTCCCTTGGGAAGCTGCTTTTGCAGGTGCTGTGGTCTATCAGTGCTGGTCACTTAAGTACCACCTTCTAAGAGTACAGGAGCAGGTAATTTGAAAATGTTTGAAGTCAAGCATGTGAGACAAAAGCCTTACTTCTTGTCTGACTAGGGATCTTCTGGAGCTAAGGCAAAAAAGAAAGTGTATGACCAGTGGAAGCAATGTTCATGGACACGGGAGGATTACAGAGATGCTGTTTCACCTCTGTGGGGAGAAAATTTGTGTAGCTAAAGCTCAGTCAGAGTTGAAGCTGGCCAGAACTGTGGGAGGCAGTAAAAAGGGCTTTTTGAAATATATTAAAAGCAAAAGGCAATACAGAAATAATACTGGCTCATTATGTGATGAGGATGGTCACCTCACAAACTGGAATGTAGACAGAGCAGAGACATTTAATGATTTCTTCTCTTCAGTTTCAACACTGGTGGTGGCCTCCTGGAGTCCCAGTGCCCTGAGCTGGAGAACCATGACCTTAGAGAATGATAAACTCCCAGTGAACCCCAGTCTTGTGCAGGATTTGCTTCTTTAGCTGAATCCCTTGAAGTCTGTAGGACCAGATGGGATTCATCCAAGGGTACTCAAAGAGCTGGCTGATGTCATCACAAGACCTCTCAATGATTCTTGAATGGTCTTGGGAATCTGAAAAGGTCCCAATTGTCTGGAACTTGACAAATGTCCCAATTTTCCAGAAGGGCCAGAAGGATGTCCCTGGTAACTGCAGGTCTCTCACTTCAATTCCTGGTAAAATTATGGAGAGGATTATGTTGGGAGTTACTGAGAAACACCTGAAGGACGATGCAGTCACGGGTCTGAGCCAGCACAGGTTCATGAGGGGCAAGTCCTGCTTGTCAAACTTAATTTCCTTTTATGATGAGGTGACTCCGCAGTTGATCTGTGGATGCCAGTTGTGATCTTTTTGCATTTCGGTAAAGCTTTTGATAATGTCTGTCACAGTATCCTTCCTGACAAAATGTCCAGCATACAGCTGGATAAACACATCACGTGGTGGATGAGCAACTGTGAGCAAAGGGTTATGGTGAATGAGGTTACGTTAGGCTGGTGACCTGTCACTAGTGGGGTTCTGCAGGGCTCCATCCTTGGCCCTGTGCTCTTAAACATCTTCATAAATGACTTGGACACAGGACTGGAAGGAATGCTAAGTAAGTTTGCTGATGACACTAAGTTGGGAGGAGCTGTTGATTGCCATGAAGGCAGAGAGAGACCCAGACAAGTAAAAGGACTGGGCAATCACCAACCCTATAAAGTTTAAAAATGACAAGTGCTGGATTCTGCACCTGGGACAGTGCAACCCAGGATGTACAGACAGACGGGGGAATGTAACACTGGAGAGCAGCCCTGTGGAAAAGGACCTCGGGGTCCTGGTCGAGGGCAAGTTGAATGTGAGTCAGCAGTGCCCTGGCAGCCAGGAGGGCAACCCCTGCCCTGGGGTGCATCAGGCACAGCGTCGCCAGCCAGGCAAGGGAGGGGATTGTCCTGCTTTGCACTGGTGTGGCCTTACCTCAAGTTCTGGGGGCAGTTTTGGGCACCACAATAAAAAGCAGACATTAAGGTATTGGAGAGTGTCCAAAGGAGGGCCACGGAGATGGTGAAGGGTCTGGAGGGGAAGCTGTATGAGGAGCAGCTGAGGTCACTTGGTCTGTTCAGCCTGGAGGAGACTGAGGGGAGACCTCATTTGGGTCTCCAGCTTCTTCACAAGGGGAAGCAGAGGGTCAGGTGTTGATCTCTTCTTTCTGGTGACCGGCAATAGGACTGGTCATGTAACTGTCAGGAGATTTAGGCTGGATATTGGGAAAAGGTTTTTGATCTACAGGTTGGTTTGGCACTGGAACAGGCTCCCCAGGGGAGTGCTCACAGCACCAATCCTGACAGAGTTCAAGAAGCATTTGGACAAAGGTGTGATTTTTGGGGATGTCCTGGGCAGAGTCAGCAGTTGGACCCTGATTCTTGTGGATCCCTTCCAACTCAGGATATTCTATTCTATGCTCTAGGATAACGCTGTTATGGAATAAGGCTGGGCAGTGCAGTAGTTTTCCAATAGAAAAGGTCTGTGGAAATGGTTCTGTTTCTCTTAAAGAGGCAATATGGATCACTTACTGAATTCAACAAGGCTGTTTTAGTAGATGGTAGGGCAGTAGCTCCATGTGGAATCCAGAAGACTCTACCAGAAAATACCGATTTATTTGCATACTTAATTCTTTTCAATTCCAGCCCTTATTTCTATTGGAGTGGGAAGGATGGTGATGGAGAAATAGCAGAAGCTGTTAATTTCCTCTCTAATTCTTTTGACTATGCATTTATCTCTAAGAGCAATTTTGGGAAGGTGAATTTTTAAAATTAAACTTGCAATGTTTCTGGGATTGCTGGTACAGAAAACCCTAATATGAGAGTTATGTACAGTCCCTTTTGAAGCTGAATTGTAAAGTTGTCTATATGAGAGAAAATGCGTAGGGTTTTCTAGTTGCTTCTTGGCAGTGGAAGTGGTGGAAAACTTTTGCTCTTTCCAAGTCAGCAGGAAAAAAAATCAATTGATTTGAAAGATGGCAGGAGCAGGGAGGTTGGACCAGATGGCCCCCTGTGGTCCCTTGCAACCTTACCCATTCTGTGATTCTGTGAAGAGATTGGTCCACCTTGTTGCTCTGTTGTATTGTCTCAGGTAGCAATACTAAAATAGATTGGAACTTTGGAAGAGCAATACTAAAAATAGATTTTCTGTGGAAAACTTGTGATATTTTTAATTGAAGTATTTAATGTTGTGGACGCCTAAAACTATAGTATTTTACTGAGACTATGATGAATAATGAGTTGCTGCTTTGGGCTCTTTCTGCAGTTGAACCCGCCTTTGCTAACTCGTTTCTTGTAGAACTTAATTATTAACTTACTTAGAACTATCTACTGAAGGTTACGGGATTAAACAGAAATCTTGGGTATTTGTAATAATGTTTGCAAGAGCGAGTGCTAATATTCATAGCTGGGAAAGAAATAATAAGCTCATGAGTAAACCCTGGAAGCTGAAAAAATAAAAGGATAAATAGAGAAGCATTCCAAAGCTCCTGCTTCTGAAATCTCAGTGCTTGGAATTGTCACATCTTAAAAATGCCTTTGTAATTTTGGGGATCCTGACTCATCACCTGAATTATTGACCTGAATATTCAGAACTAATTACTGAGAGATTGATTTACTGAATTCATCAGGAAAGAGGCAGTTGGAATAAAAAAGTGTATTTTATGATAAAATTAGACTTTTCGTTTGTTTCTGTACTAGAAGGAAAATGTTGTAGATTGTATGCAATTTAGACTTTCTCATTTTGACTTTGGTTTGACTATTTCTAGTGAAAATGTATTTTACTTTTTAATTTCTAAAGCTAAAGGTAAATTAGTCTGTAATTAACTTTTTATTTTTCTACTGAAGGCTGAAGAGAATTCCCTCAGAAAAAGGGAGAGCATTTGTAGTAAAAAGAGTGAGAGAATTCTGTCTAGACTGGGATGTGTGATTTATTTGTGATTTATAGCTTCAAACCAGTATTTTTTTATTTGTAAGAACTACTTGTATAAATTATTAATTTAAAAAGCCTGGAAAAAATAGAAAATAGAACTCTTCTCTATTGAATTCCACAGATGTAACTTTCTCTGAGGCTACAGGAGAGTAAAAACCATGAGTGGAATAATTTCCACAGTCATTCATAAACCATGACAAGCCTTGTGAATTATTTTGTAATGTCTTCTGAATTATTTTATGTCTTCATACTTGCATACTAACTTTCCAGAAGTCTGTTTATGCTTTGAATCTACTGTGTCCCAGATGTGTTACTTTCAAAAGAACCAAGCTAAAAAAGAACAAAAAACCTCCCAAAACAAGTAACGCTCTGCCTCCTCTGTGAGAGAAGCAAAAACCAGTCCAATTCTTGACTGTACCTTAGCCTATTTCAGTTTTGTGTTGTGCAGCTTAAGTATTCATGCATCTCTCGTGGCAACTGAGTTTGAGCAGATCTTTCTTTACTACTTAACAAAAAAAAAAAAATCCAATGTCAAAAATGTAGTTTCTGTATATCCTAGTACGAGTGTGTGGGAAGTAGATTCCTTTTTCACAAGGAAAGTTAAAAAATAAATCGCACCCCAACTGTAAATTAAATACAGTAATATTAATTGATAAGCTGAATATTTATTGGCATGAACTTCTCATACATAGTTCATTGCATCTCTGGAGCATAGTTGTTTTATAAGTTCTTTAGCTTGACATGTACAGGGGACTTTTGGAAGGGCCACTGTTGATTAGTTTCATACAAGTTTGTACTGAGTTCTTAAAACTATATCTACTTTACATTCATTACATATATGTAAACTCATGTATGGGTTTTCTCTGCAACTTTTTTTCCCCCCAAAGCTGGAGTTGTGTATTTAAAGAATTTCAATTAGAAGATGAAGTGGATGACTTATTTTCTGTGCTACACAAGGTCATGGGAAATTAAAATAAAAACCACCATCCTCATGTTTTATTTCAGGGTTTTACTATATTTTATCTGCTTGCATGTTGCTATGAAGAACTGAATGGAACATTTAAGTCTTGCTTACTATCCAGGCCTGCAAATCTTGTATTCAACTCTGTTGTGTGGTCTTACTGTGTAATAGTCACACCATCTTAGATGTAGCCTCGTTTGGTACAAAATACAAGAACATCATCCTGGGTGAAGGTAAGCTTAAAAAAAGAAATGAACTAACCAAAAAATAAAAACCCCTCAGAGAAACAAAAATAATGCCCTGCCATCTGCTATTTTTACCTATCTTAACTCTCAACTGTTACTCACCTTCAAACAAAATAGGAAAAAAAATAATGTGCTAGGTATGGGCTTCCCACAGTGTTTTATGCAGTATTTCATTAATTTTCTTGATCTGCAACCTAAGTGACTGATGTCTTGAACCTCTTGAGTCAGAAGCATTTTAGTAGATGAGAGACTTGTAGAAGCATAGTCTAGGGCAGTGCTGGGTGCTTTCTTTGCGTAGGCATGGAGTCTAAGTGTAATTAAGGTTGAAAGGAACCTCAGGAGGTCTTTAATTCAACCTTGTTGCATCCAGTCAGATCTTGAAAACCTCCAAGGATGAAGTCTGCACAGTTTCTTTGGGCCACGCTACCAGGACATGACTGTCCGTGAGATGAAAGTGTTTTCCTTTCTTTTGGACTGTCCTTTAAATTTACATCCATTGTCTCCAGCCATGCACTACTGTAAAGAGCCTCGGTCTATTCTTGGTGTCTATCTGGGACAGGTGGGAAAAAAAAAGGGTTTGGTTTTTTGGAAGAGCAACGATCTAGGCAGGCCTATTTAGTTGGCAGGAATAGGTGATATAACAAGATTTGAGGTACGAAGGCAGGATACTTGGGCAAGATGCAATACGGAAGAAGTGCTGTGACATAACAGCCGATTGTATGTGTGGTGTCTAAGCCACGTACATCTGTGAGATGTCCGAGAGACCAAAGCAGTAGGCAGAGGCCAGGGAAGCACTGGCATTTCCCCTCTTTCACTGTTCCTCCTCTCAGCACTTTCTGACCCTGCTAGTTATTTTTGTGAATTATAGGAACTTGTGCATGTCTACTGTACTTGTCCACTGTAGTTACTGGTATGTATTTTATGAACTATTTTCCATGCATGTGGAGTTTAGTGTTTGTAGGAACGTGGGAGTTCATTTGAAACCTGCACTCATCTGGATTGGTCTCTTCCCACTGTACGTACTTAAGGTGTATTTAATTTGTGAAGCTCTTTAGCTTCATTTTTCCTCTCTGTACACCAGTAAAATAAGACTAAATGTGGTGTGTCTGACTAAAGAGTCACCTAGCTCAGTGTCCTGCTCTTACTGTGGCCATAATCAGACACATAGGAAAAGGTCTGCAGAAATGCTGTCTGGTGTTTCCTGTGAAATAGTTTTCTAGCCACTTCAGTTTTTGTCTCAAAGACTTACAGCACTGTATAAAGACTGCTAAATAGATAGAAATTAAAATGAATTTATGTTCAAAATACTTGTTCAGTCTCCTCCTCAATTTGTGTGAACTGTTAGCATACCAACACATTTCTAAGAATCCTCATATATGATGAGACACCTCTCTATGATTATTTCCTTCTCTTCCCTTCAGAAACTCAGTGGGATATCTGTTAGCCTCACGTCACAATTGCTGTTTTCTAGTTACTCTATATATTCCTCAAGATTGTTGAGCTTTTGAAAGATGACCTTTATTGCAAAGTTTAGGAGCTAAATAATATTCTGGTACTCTGACTCAGATTATTAAACAAAGTGAACGTCAAAAAAGTCTTAAACCAACAATACATGATGAGCAGGCATTTCAAAAGAGTCCTAGGAACTCTTAGTCTGCTCTTGGAATGAGTTTAATATGAATAATTCTTCCACGGTGCAATGAACAGAGTAATCAGTGATACAAAGTATAATTTCAGTTTCTTCCGTGAACATACTTTTTTGTCTTTGCAGGTTGAACTGGGAATTACTATTAATATTGATCAATTAAGCAGGGCTTTGCCCAGCCAGAACTATGCCAGTGCCTTATTAGCCTTAGTTGTTTGAAGTTTGGCAGTGATTGTGCTTGTAGTCTGTATCCCAGACTGTTACTCACAGATTGAGATGCAGTGTGTGTATTTTTCATTCGTCGTGATGAGGCTTATTAAATTTTATAGACTAAATCCAATCTGAAATAGGACTATGACTTCATGTTTTGAACAAGTCTGATATCAAGAGTCGTACTGATCTCTGGTCAGACAACAATACTCAGCAGTACCTTACTCAGACCTCTGTTAACTGATCAACTCTCCCCATTTTGTGTTGGATGACATGCATTCTTCAGAATGCAGGAGAACAGCCTGGAACCCAGCAAAGGTTTCATGCATGACTGCTCTGTTCTTTGTACTAGTTTAGTAACTATTATCTTTTCACAGGTACTATTTAGTGATTTGTAATTTTTCCTGAAACTGGTAGCTGCTGCAGGTGTCTCTAGAACACAAAGTCAAAAGCTTATCTTTATTTAGTTGTAGTTTGTTTTTTATTTGAGGAGTAGTTTTGAGTAAGATCTATTTGGAGTAAAGATCTAGGTGTTTTGGGATGTGGAAATTGCAGTGAAGCATGGAAGTGCTTGGTCCTGTAAAAAATTGTGGTTTAGATCTGTGCTAAATGAGTTGTTTAACTTCTGTCTGTTACATAGCTGTATTTAGGGTTACCATTTTCTCCTTCCTATGAAAGCTCTGAGATCCTTATGTAAAAAGTTCTCTTTAAATTAATGCCCTGACTCCAAGATGAAGGATTTTGTGTGTGTGTCTGTAATGTGGTACTTCAAAGGACAGTTGTATGACACTGGCATTTCAATTAGACAAAAGCTACAAACATCTGTAGAATGCTGAGAAATGCTGGAAGATTTAAAACAGTATGTAGAGACATTTGACAGAGCAGTCATTTGGGTTTATTCTTCTAGAAAAATAGGTGAAGATATGATGAATTGGGATGGTCCACATTATTTTTTTCATATTTTAAATTACATTCATTTCTGCTATATTATGCTGAGAAGAGGTAAAGGATATGTTTGGAGCTTAAATTATTAGCTTACAGATTTGTCATCGTTGTTCAAGATGTTTGAGCCTAGAAAATTGTCACATTTCTTTCACAAAGGTAGTAAATACTATAGTAATCTCAGAAATGTGGTAATTTTCCAGATTTGGAATTCTGCAGCTGAATGTTTAAGTAGCATATATTTGGTGTGTTAAGTACTCTGATAAAGCATTCCAGTGAAGTATATTGGAATTGGGCACTTTGAAAGCATTCCTAACAATTAAATTAGGGACTTACACTTGGCAACCAAATATTTAGGTCCCTTAATTCAGACACTTCTGAATAGCATAGGTAGAATTTAGTTGGTCCTAACACATCTGTGAAAGAGTTTCCTATTCAGCCCATTTCTCTACTCTTTTGATCTGTTACTAATAGCAGGAATTGAAAAAGGACAAAGTCTGTAGTACTTCCTAGTGCCTAGAAAGACATAGAAACCCTAAAGGTAATTTTGTGACAATAGAAATAAGCTAAGAATTAACAAAACTTAGAGTGAGTGCACATAAAGATACCTTGTATCCTCTTGAAGATGATGTGCATTGTAATTACCTTGTGTGAAATACTGCACCTCTGGCAGTTGACTTCTACAGTAAAATATAGGAGTTATTTTTAGCCTGAGGCAGAAACTGAGGAGCATCTCTTTCTCTGACAATCTTCTTTAGTCTAAAACATAAATGGGTGTTTTAATATATCCCATTTGTGGGCTTGCGTATTCCTTTCATTTTAAAAAAATGGGGCTCGTCAGATGTCAAATCAGTTTTTGTCAAACTTACCCAGAGGCTATTTGAATACATGTGTTGCTAAGCAGCTCAATTAAAAAAAAACCACTTCTCATAGCATATTAATGTTTCTTATGAGATGCAAGAATGTTTCAGAATCAAACCAAGGATTTGGAAATGGGGATATTGATGTATTTTTGCATGCATGATGTATTCCCAGCTACCATTCTGCTTCCCTTTTTGATTTTTCATAAATTTTTTTTGTGGTTTATTTGTTTAGAATGATCTGGAAGTTGTTTGTCTGTTTTTATGTTTTGAAGCTTTCATCACTTACTGCTGGCCTGAGCAGAGAGACTGGAGAATGAGATCTGAAGCCTGAATTACCTACATTGTGCAAGCTATCAGTTAATATCTATTCCATTATGATGAGTGTAAACATCCCTGCAGCTTTGTATTTAGGTGCTACAACTTATTAATTTAGGTTGAAGATTTCTGTTTGGAGATCCTCCTTGGATCAGTGTGGAAGGACTAGGACAGCGCTCGTGCACTGCTGAACTTGTGGTTAATAAATCATGTTGACCTTATCTGGCTCCATCTGGAAGTACTGGGAAATGTGGGTATGCGAATGTGATACAGTGATGTTCGAGCTGACTTCTCAGACGTTTGGATGTCAGTGTTGCTTCCCACTTCTAAGAGTGTTTGGTAGGCTTGCCACTACATTGCCTAAGTACAGTTGTGTTTAAATCAGTGCAGATTGTGCACTGATGCATGGGCCTGAGGTCAGTTTGGAAGCAGCAATACTAAAAAGAATAGCTTTTGTACCACTTTGGCAGAATCGAATGGTTTCTATCCCTTTAAAATATACCTGCAAAAATCTTTCTTTAAGTATGCTTGGATTTTTTAGCCTGAGGCAGAAACTCAGGAGCAGTTTAGTAGATTTACTGAAGTCTTAGTAAATAACAAAAAAAGGCTAAACTGAAGGATAAATTCAAGATGTGTCTATCCCGTAATATGTTACAGGACTTCTACAAAGATGACAAATGTCCTGGTATTTAAAAAAAGCAGATAATAAGGAAAGATAGCTAACTATAGACATAGTTTAGAAGAGACAATTTTGTTTGTGTGTCTGCAGAGAATTGATGAACGTGATAAATAAAAAGCAGCTCTTTTAAACACAGGTGATTTTCTTTTGTGCTATTGATTGGTTTATTTTTATTTTAATTTTGTTTTAATTTTTTTATCGGTTGAATGCATGTTGTATCTGGTGCTCATACTTGCATATGACATAGTGTTTGTAGAGCTTTTTGCTTTTCTTCGTAATATGGAGACTGAGAGAAACTTTTTTGAAGAGTCCTGGGAAAAACCAGGCAGGGTTGCATAAGTGTTAACTGTTTTAAGTCTGCAGTGACTATATGGCTGGATTCTCCCTTAATTTTCCACAACACCTCCAAAATGAGCATGAGATAGACAAAACTTGTATTGGAAAAATACAAGGGGAGCACATGACAAAGAGAAAGTAGAGCAGCGGGATTTGAGTATCAGAAGGGAGAAAGAAAAGTATGTTCCAGTCAAGTTGTGTGTTCCATGTTTTTTAATTATAGGTTCTGAAATGGAAGGTATGTTACAGCCATTCTTAAAACGCAGGTGAGCAAAATTTTTGTTCATATAAATGTGTATGAATATAAGCTTAAATGTGAAAATTAGTTTGGTTACATTTATATGAGCTAGTGTTTTAAAATTTCAAATTTAAATAAACCTCTTCATTTCCCCATGAAATTGAATTGGTAGCATTTATGCAACCAGTAGTTCAGCGTAGTGATCTAAATCTGGAACAAAAGTGAAAGAGTATTTTTTTTCCTGTTTGGTTGTTTGCCACAGTCATTGGTTCTGCATAGCAGGACTCCAGTGGAAGCTTGGAGGGACTTTGGACTAGTATTTGGTCAGTATCAGAAGTTGATTAGCAAAAAGGAAGTAGGGCCTGTAAAATATTTTTCCACAGTTTTAAATGGATTTTTTTTCCATTATTGTTTACTTTTATTCAATTTACAGAATTCAGATTTTTCTGCCTTTTGTGCACGGATGGTTCTTCTACTTGGACACTGTTTATTAGGAAGCTGCACTAACTAATCATGAATGAATCTCCTAAAATACCACTGGATAGTTGGGGAGAGGGATTCTGTGTTTTTACCATTAGGATTTGTGTTTAAAAAAAAAAGCATAAAAACGAAATGAAAACGTTTTCGTTTGGTTTTAAGTGCAGCTTAGATATTGCTGATATTAGTATTAAAATAAAAAATTTAGAATATTAACATTACAAATATATTCTTAAAAAGCAGGTAATTTTTAGTCATCAACCGAAAAGTAGACAGAGACTAGGGAAGTATGGGAGGAATATCTGACAGGGGAGTTATGAAATACATTTTCTCTTAGCCATGCATTTGTGGCAAAGACTGCCTTTTCTCCTCTTTAGATTAAAATCAGTACTCAGATGTCATACTGGATCTTCTAGCCGATGACGGCTCCAAATACCTGTTTGTTATTTGATTTCATCTGGACGCTTTGGAAACTTTAATTTTGCATGTGGACACAGCTATAGAAATTGCATAGAAGTGAGAGCTTGTGTACTGCCGTAAGGGGGTTGCCATCGGGGGTTACAGATGCTGCCTTACATCAGGAGTTTAACCCGGAGCATACTTTTCCAGCTGTCTCTGTGTGTATGGACTGTTAGTAGGCCAGCACTACTCTCTGTAGGCCATGACAGATGATGGGGGGTAAGAAGGGAGCTCCGAGGGAGTGGTGCTGGCTTGGGGAGCCAGGTACACTGACCGGGATGTGCCAGAGTGCTGCGTGAGATGGGAAGCTGCCTGTCCAGACAAAGAAGCTGAGGGAATGCAGTGACAGATCATACATGTTTGTGCCTGGGGATAGCCACCAGACTCCGAATTCAGCTCTGCATCTAGGTTTGAACCACAGTGCAGTTGGTTTCATTTGAAAGGCCTTGGCTTTGGATCAGCTACAGGTCCAAGGAAGGATGTGTTTTCTCTGTGATAGGCAGATCTTCCAAAGAGGACTATAAATAATATCTTCCGTCTGCCCCTTTTTTATTTTACATATAGAGAAGGCTTGTTTGAAAACAAAGGTTTTGCAGTTTACTTGGCTTGTTGTCACGGAAATATGTGCCTTGAAATATTTTACTCTTGAGAAAATTATGAATTTCCTAGTCAGTGTTTTCATGAGTTAGCAGCTGCTGGTAGAAGTTGTTTTGAAAGGTGCAGTTGTAACTGAAAATGAAAACTCCTTGAGAAAAGAAATCACTTTATTTTCTCACTTTTCAACTTCTAAGAACTTGACTAACATTTTAGGTGGCATACATCATGTCTGTAAGAGGACATTCCCTTTATCAGTTGTAGCCACACGTTTTATTTAACGAGAACAGTCTCAGAATGGCATGTTCAGTCATGCCTTAACTGTATGACAAACGAAATGCCTGAAGCAGATAGAGATAACAGCAAATGGGGATTGTATTCTAGCAAAGAGACACCGGCTCATTAAACAATCATGTTCATCCCTGGTATTCCAACCCTTTCCTTTCCTTCTTCCCTCAAAATTCTGGCACTGCCAGATACTGGTGGTAGTATAGTCCAGTAATAAAGAGGTGAAAGGATGTGAAGCCTATGTGCTCAACAAGTTCATTTAAGTTAAAAGCATGTGATGCCAATAAACATTTCACATTGATCACTGAGAGTATTTAATTTGTATCAAATCTGTTTCCCAAAGTAGAACAATGAAAAACCCCACTTAAAGTGCACCCATTTAAAGTGTAGCTAGCAATCTGCAAAAGACCTTTTGTGTGTGGAAGGAATAAAGGAAAGTAGGAGGGTGGATAAAAGCTAGAATAATCTTTAAGGTTCAGTTTTAAAACTTCATCTTAAAGAGGAAAAGAAAAGGGGTAGAGGAACTGGTATTTGAGCCATTGTTTGACTTCAGTTAGAGCAAGCAGGTATGTATTCTATTTTGCAAAGTACGTCGCTGCTTTATTTCTGATTTGTTTTCTAGCCTGATCCTCCATTTATCTTAGTAATTTGTTTCTAACTATTTTTTAAAATAGCCTGTTAGGTACCATGTCCACTTCTGTAATCAATGTATGATTTATTTTTGTTCATTCTCTAGCGTAGTATCCAATTTGATTGAGACTGACTGTTTTCATTAGTTGTGGTAGCTATTTAATTCTTAATTTCACCATAACTCCTGGATGTATACTTCTGGGATCTATTTCTTATTTATTTCTTCATGTCTTCATTCTTAGTACAAGTTTGTGGTGTTTATGCAAAGCTATGCTTGTAGGGGAATTTTTATTAAATTATCTTTTGAAGTTTTAATGGATTGGTGTTTTTAAAGATTGTGTGCTGGGAACTTTAAAATAAAACGTCCTTTCAGCCTGTGAATGCATATTGCATGCCTTGGACTTTTTTTATGTCTCCAGGTATGTCTGAGGTAGAGCAAAGGTCAAATGTTAACCATCTCCTCAAGTTACGTTTCAGATTAAGAAGACATGAATGTCAGGAATTTGCAGGATTGAGTTTAGTGAGGCCAGTAATGTCAAAGTATTAGTTGAAAAAGTGAGGAGGGGAAGAAGGGAATGTGGCAAGAGGGAGTGGGGTATTTTGCAGATACTTAAATATCCTTTACCCGGGGCAGACAATGTGTTACAAGGGATCACAGAACTGGTGGTGTTGGGATGAAAAAGTGTGTTGTGTGTATTTTGCTTTTAAATTAAAAACTAGTTTTATTAGTTGTGGAATGGTTTTGTTTTGAACAAAATTAGCATTTGCTGCTGCTTGGATGTTTTTTTGTTTGTTCTTACTTTTGGTCAAATGTTTTAACACCTTTGAAAGTCTGTGGAAGTGTAATCATGGATGTTTAGTTTTTTGTTGTTATGTTGGTTTTTTTTTTTTAGTTGGGAAGTTTTGCAAGAATGTGCTTATTTTCTGCTTAAATGCATTTGCTGCTTATAATTTAAATGAGTTTGTAGATGAGTGCTTTTTATTTTCAAGACCAGTCCTCTTCAAAAGATGGAGCTGTCCTTGTGTCCTTGAAAGGTGGATTGGTAAAAAGCCATTTATCTCCAGAAGGCTCTTTTTATTGTTCAGAGCATAATCCTGTCCTCTAAATATTTCATCTAGTAATCAGAGTGTTTTATACACAGTTGGATTGAATTCCTTGATTTTTAGGGAGTGTTGAACTTGAAGATGATGATTGAGTCAGTTCTTTTTGAAACAGAAGTTTCTGCTGTTGCAATCAACTGACCCAGGGCTTGAAGAACTTGCCAGGAATTCAGTCCATACAGTCGTGTTACTTTTAAACTTGCTACTTTGTTGGCTGTTTACTTGTTGTGGGTATGTCATGATGCAACAGCACCAAAACCTGGACAAAAGAGAACAAGAAGGAGCAACTTCCACTCAACTGTTTCAAAGCATTTGGAAAGAGAACCTCAGAGCTAAGTGAAGACTTGTGAATTTTTGTTTTAAACTTTAGTATCTTTTGCTACAAGATACTTAAAAGGGCCTGTAATGAGGCAGAAGGAATTGTTATTGGCTGCTTGCTTACCCATTTCAGACATTTGGTAGCCGCCTGTTTTGCTCCCCATAAAAAGTCCTTTGATTGTTGTATCCTGACAGTAAATGGCAAGAGCAAAAGGTGTGAAGCTTAGACACTGCAAATCTCTCTGCTGTATCTGCTGGTAGAGTACTGTACCAGAAATGGGCACATCACTTCCAGATATTAATGTCTGGTAGGAGGACCAAGTCTAGTTTGTTTTGAGAACTGAATAAAATTAAAATACACTGAAGGGTGTGCTTTTTTTACTTGAGCTTAATTTGAAGGCAGCCTTAATTTCCAAGCCAAGCTTTACTGGTTTTATTTTATGCTGCTATGAATTGGTCAGAAAATTTCATTATTTTTGTCTTTGATTCTTAATTTTGCAAAAATACCAGTTTCCAGGATGGCCTTTATCAGTACAGCCACTGCTTACCATAGTTATTGACTGGAAGTTTGCTTGTTTTCATGAAATAGCCCTTTCATATTGAAGTGGGAAGGTTGGGGAATCCTCTTGAGAAGGTACTTTATAGTGCAGTTAAAAGCTACACTTGCGAATCCCTCAGCTTCTCACTAAGTTCATGCAGGAACAGGATTTGCAGAGTATCTGTGTGACAAACTAGACTT
>WEIT01037425.1:1130-11928 GCA_013389985.1 Dryoscopus gambensis | reverse complement strand
GAGAAATAATGTTTAAAGAATCATAAATCATTAAGGTTGGAAATGACCTCTTAGATCATTGAGTCTGACCATTAGCCCAGCACTGCTGTGTTGATGTATCCCCAAGTGCCTCATCCACTTGCCTGCTGAACACCTCCAGAGATGGTGATTCCACCACTTCCCTGGGCAGGATATTGCAATACCTGAAACATCTTAGCTCTTCACTGAAGTATTTTTTTATCATTTAGAAAGAAACATAGAAAGAAAATTACACACACAATATTACGAGAGTGTATTGTGGCCTAACTTCAGTCAGCAGCATAGCCTGGCACAGCCACTTGCTCACAAACACTGTAACAAGGCAAAACCCATAATTCTGAGTCCTTCCCTTCTTCAGTCTATCACCCAGCTTTTATTGCCAAGTACAGTACATAAGGTATGGAATATTCCTTTGGTTAATTGGGATCAGCTGTACCAGCTGTGTTCTCTCCCAACTTGTTTTTCACTTTTAGTCTTCTTGCTCATGGGCCAGCAAGAGAAACAGAGCAGGCCTCGATGCTGTGTAAGCACTGTCCAGCAATAGCTAAAACATTGGTGTATGACTGTGACTATTTTGGTCACCAATCCAAAACATAACACTATATGTGCTGCAATGAAGAAAATTCCATCCTGGTCACAACTAATACAAGGTGGTGCGTAGGTGAGTGCAGAACTGTTATTCATTAAATCCTGCAATACTAGAACAAAAAAGGCATTTGTTTATGGTAATTTGGGATCAGTTAAAGAATGAAAGATAGAAATTCTTTGTAAGCAAGTGGAAACTTCTGTAATTTGTTAGAGCAGAAGGTTGTGGACAGAGAAGGTATCAGTAGGTTTTAAAGGTTGGTTAAATTATGGGAGATAGGTCTGTAAATAGATGTCAAAAAGAAAAAAGAGCAATATATGCTCTAACATCTCCATGGAAGGGAATAGGAAGTGAATTGAGTGTGTAAAGTAGCCAGAATAGGGTGATTTCCTACTTGTCTGCATTTTAAAAATATTGCCTACATATCAAAAAAAGTAATATTTTAAGCTTCCCAAGCTTATTGTTTAATGCTTATTTTATTTTAATTGATTAATGAATCATGTTTCTTACTAGTCAATATCTTAGCGAATAGTATATCAAAGTTTTTATATTTTAATTATAACATTTGTGTCATGACAAGTGAGAAGGATCAGTTATGTTGTTTTCCACCTTTTTTGCATATGTATATTTTCTTTTGCATACAGTCAATGTGCTTCTTGGCTTGTTATTTTTTTTTTAACTACCAGTCTAAGATAACTAATAAGAAAAAAAAATACAGTAACTTAGTCATCAAAATGTTTGTTTCTTAAGTTTTATATCATTGTGAACGTTATCAATAGCTGATTTGAGAGCAAACATTCTAATAAACAGACTTTTTCATTTAATATGCAAAGCTTTAAAAAACAGAAGATTTTTGTTTGACATGATCGTATGAAACAGACAAAAAATTGTTTCAGACACCGTATGTAATCATATCTTCAACAAAGACCCTTGTATCTTAAGCAAACTCACACACACAAAAATCCCCAATCAACTAAAAAAATCCCCCCCCCAAAAAACAAATATGTTGTCATAAACTATACAGTGGTATATTTTAAGATAGCATAGCTATATTTACATTCCCTCATTTATTTTAGGAAATTAATATACTTCCCTTGGTCTTCATATTATCTTCTAAAAATTGATGTAACTAATCACATAAGAATTGGCAGGACTGTCTTTGGCTTATTAATTACCATTAAAATTAATTACCTTATCCAGCTTTTCACACATTAAAGGAATGAATTTCTATCTGAAGTATGAATAAAGGGTGGAGGGGAACTGTTTGCCATTGTTCCCTTATATACAAATATGATGGCTCAAAAATTATTGCCTGTGAGAGAAATAAATTCATTGATATATGTATTAAACCAGTTCCTTTGTTCTGTCTGCTTAGAGCCTAGTAAGTCTACTCTGAGGTCCTGGATTCCCCAAAGAGATAACTAGACAAATTCTTGACTATCCCTGTTTGTCTTATTTTCTCCTTCTCCTTGGAAATTAAGTAAGCCAGTTTCCCATTTTGTTCTGCCAAATACTTGAGTCAGTGAAAAACAAATGTCTTTTTAAGCAGACAGTGAAAATAGTTCTCTCTTAATCGGTTCTATAACTTAGCTGTAGATTAGACCAGAAACAGAATGAAAGAACTCTTCATTTTGGTTTGTTTCTGAACAAAGCTTTTACAAATAATGAAAGCTTTTGATCTCACACTTGAATTTTTTTCACTACAAAATATGTGAGAAATTTAGGTTTGTCAGTTAAATTGCACCCTTCTCAGGAGATTAATACTTTTGAAATATATTGTTTTTTCTCCTTATCCAGGGAATGGGATCTTTGTTTAAGAGAGGTTATTTTCCTCCTGTGTAGAGATACCTGTATTTCCAGTTACACAGTGACAAAATACATTGAACATCATTGAAATAGGGAAATGTTAAGAGGCAAAAAGTTAGAGTATGAATCTCCATTCATTTTGTGTGTGTTGAGGGGAATATCACAGAGGGCTTTAGAATCACTTGACCCTTTCTCTTTAGCACCAATGTATACTCTTGTCTAACAAGCCATGGGCAAGGATTGCGCTTCCCTCATTCCCTGCACAATTTAGTTCAAAAGTGTGACTGTCCATTGCCAAGGTTTGCTTAAAGATTTGTAATGCTTCAGAAGTTCAGAAAAATATAGTTCATAAAGCTTTTTATGTAAAATAGTACCATTACCAACAGTGTGTTTTAGAATGAAACTCTGAAAATTACCTGATCTGCTATTTAAAGAGGAAAAGTGTTTTCATTTACTATGTAGAAGTGCTGGAAATTAAACAAAAATCTGTTCCCTCCAGTATTTACTCTAGAATAACCATTAACAGTTTACTCAATGCAGCTGGATGTATATGTTGTCCTAACCTATTTGAGTGTCAGAACAGAGGCATAGTAGCTGATCAATAATACCTGGTATTATTTGCAGAAGAAAATGTTTTTAAATTAAGGGAGAAAATTAGATTTGATGATCAGTACACCAAAGAAAAAAGAAGCTATGGAAAAGTTTTGATTTGTTCCTGTTTGGCTAGACTATAAAACCAGCTGGAAGATGTTTGCCATAAAGTGCATTATATTTTAACAATATTATAAAAAGCTAGCTATTGTAAATGAAGTTTTACAGATGTTGGACTTTGGTAAACATAATTTCTAAATAGAAATACTATATATTTCATAGACAAAGACAAGAAAATGCAAGCATTTCACCTATTTTGTTTTTTCAAATGTCAGAAACATAAATCCTTCAAAATGTCATAAATAAAGCTTTGCTTCTCATATGGTCATATTTGTATATGTAGTTATATTAATTGGCATTATGTATCATATAACTTATGTCTGTTTCCTACTTTAACATCTGTCTTTCTTTTTACCTCATGCATCTTCATATTTTAAACACAGATGTATGTCTTTTAGAATTTCAACAACAAGAAAAACAACAACAACAAAACACATAAAAATCCCCACCATCACAAAACCAACTTCAGATTCTTCCTTAGTTTTTTTTTACTCAGATGTTGTGAAGTGGAAATCTTTTTATCTTTCCTCTTTCTTACTTAGAGATTTCTATTTTTCTTCACTTGTTTCAAAGAGAAAGTGAAATAAACAAAGAAGAATATAGAGACTTGGGGAGTTGTCTGAAAATCCAGACTTTGAGTTCAAAGACTCAGAAAGGAATCTTACTTTTATAAATTGGTGTTTCTTTATAATTCTGTCAATGTTTATTTCCTTTCTTCCAATTTAAGGGAAAATCCAATTGCTGAAGTTACTTCCCTTTTTTAAATTCATTTGTTAAGTAAGGAAAGTGGTTAATGGGAGTGTAAAAGAACAAGCAGTTCTTTCCTTTCTTTTCTACTATGAAGTTTCAGAGATTTCTGCAATTCCTGAGAGCAGCAATTATTACATCTGATTTTGAAAGACATCTGAAAAGAAGGTTTATGCTATGGCATTGCAAATTCTAAGTCACGCTTAAGAATCTGTGCCTACATAAAAATATTTCGATGTTGATTAAAGGGGGAACTTTAGTTAATATTATGGAAATTTGGGGAAAAAATCAGTCTTATATATATCCTTCAAACACATGAATACATTTCATGGTCCATAACGGAGACATGAACAATGGAAGAGGGTCCAACAAAGATAATTAGGGGATTGGAGCATCTCTCAAAGAAGGAGGGCTGAGATAGCTGGGACTGTTCAGCTTCAGGTACAGAAGGATACTCCACAGCATACTCCTAGAAAAGCTGGCAGCCCATGGCTTGGACAGGAGCACCCTTTGCTGGGTTAGGAACTGGCTGGATGGCCGGGCCCAGAGAGTGGTGGTGAACGATGCTGCATCCAGCTGGCGGCCGGTCACCAGTGGTGTCCCTCAGGGGTCTGTCCTGGGGCCAATTCTGTTCAATATTTTTATTGATGACATGGATGAAGGTATTGAGTCCTTCATTAGTAAATTTGCAGACGACACTAAGCTGGGAGCGTGTGTCGATCTGTTGGAAGGAAGCAGGGCTCTGCAGAGAGACTTGGAACGGTTGGATAGATGGGCAGAGTCCAACAAGATGAAGTTTAATAAGTCCAAGTGCCGAGTCCTGCATTTTGGCCACAATAATCCCCTGCAGCGTTATAGGCTGGGGACAGTGTGGCTGGACAGTGCCCAGACAGAAAGGGATCTGGGGGTGCTGGTTGACAGCCGGCTGAAAATGAGCCAGCAGTGTGCCCAGGTGGCCAAAAAGGCCAACGGCATCCTGGCCTGTATTAGGAATAGTGTGGCCAGCAGGAACAGGGAGGTCATTCTTCCCCTGTACTCGGCACTGGTGAGGCCGCACCTCGAGTACTGCGTCCAGTTCTGGGCCCCTCAGTTCAGGAAGGACATCGAGACGCTTGAGCGCGTCCAGAGGAGGGCAACGAAGCTGGTGAAGGGCTTGGAACACAAGCCCTATGAGGAACGACTGAGGGAGCTGGGGTTGTTCAGCCTGGAGAAGAGGAGACTCAGGGGTGACCTTATTGCTCTCTACAACTTCCTGAAAGGTGGTTGTAGTCAGGTGGGGGTCAACCTCTTTCACCAGGCAGCAACTGATAGAACAAGAGGACACAGTCTCAAGCTGCATCAAGGGAAATTTAGGCTAGATATTAGGAAAAAGTTTTTTACAGAAAGGGTGATAAAGTATTGGAACAGACTGCCTGGGGAGGTGGTGGAATCACCGTCCCTGGATGTGTTTAAAAAAAGACTGGATGTGGCACTCGGTGCCATGATCTAGTTGAGGTGTTAGGGCACGGGTTGGACTCGATGATCTTGAAGGTCCCTTCCAACCCATACATTCTGTGAATCTGTGAATCTGTAAAGGCTCAGGGGAGTACTTAGCAATGTTTATAAATATCTGAAGAGAGTGTGCAAAGCAGACACACCCAGGCCCTTATCAGTGGTTTTAGTGACAGAAAACAAGACAATGGGCACAAAGTGAAACATAGGAGATTCTCTCTGAACATCAGGAAACACTTTTTTACTGTGAGAGTGACCATGCACTGGCAGAGATTGCTTGGAGGGCTTGTGATGTTTCCTCCTTGGAGGAGAAAAAACCAAAAGCAGTCTGGGATGGTCCTATGTGACTGGCTGTTGGTGGCCCTGCTTTAGCAAGGGGCTGGACAGGATCACTTCCATAGGTCCCTTCCAACGTCA
The DNA here is from genome assembly GCA_013389985.1 of Dryoscopus gambensis. Taxonomy (NCBI): domain Eukaryota; kingdom Metazoa; phylum Chordata; class Aves; order Passeriformes; family Malaconotidae; genus Dryoscopus; species Dryoscopus gambensis. The sequence goes on along the minus strand of WEIT01037425.1, from coordinate 6,152 downwards.
GCCATTGTGTGATTCTGTGATTTCCAGTCTAGGCAATTCCGACAATACCATGGTTTAATCCCAGCCATCAACTCAAATCCACACGGGCACTCCTTCACTCCCCTCGGTGGGATGGGGAAGAGAATTGGGAGAGAAAAAGTGAGAAAACTCATGGATTGAGATAAAGACGGTTTAATAAATAAAGCAAAACCTGTGCACATAAGCAAAGTAAAACAAGGACTTCATAAGCACGACACCATATGGTATGGAATATCACCAGTATTGGCTGTCCTAGCTGTGCATCCCCAGCCTCCTTGCTGGGGCAGGATGAGAGGCAGAAAAGGTCTTGACACTTTGTAAGCACTGCTCAGAAATAACAAAAACATTTCTATGATATAAATTCTGTTTCCAGCACAAATCCAAAACAAAGTCCAATGCAAGATACTATGAAGAAAATTGACTCTATCCAAGCCAAAAGCAGCATAAACAATTAGGCTTCTCTTCTCTTAGAAAATTCTTCACTGTTAGTATCAAAGAGGCTACCCACATCATTTCAGTTATGCACAGCACACAGTGTATTTATTGTAGGCTACTATGATAGGGTTAGGTATTTTTCCCGGGGTTTATACATATATTTTATTGGCTAAATGTAAAAAGGACACTAATAAAAAAAAAGGTGAAAAAAGTTCTCTGTGAGTATATTTTGTTTTCTTCACACTGGACAGTAGTTTACTTCAGAAGTTCTATTGAAACCAAAAGCCAGAGAGGAACAGTGAAGCATTTAGGTCTAAAAGGAGTCATTAATGAGCACAGGCTTCACCCATTCCAACAGTATTGGTCAAAACTTAACGCAAACCCTATAAATTTTTAAGGCTAATGAGTTTTTATTTAATTTTCTATTTATCTGGTCTGGGATAAAAGAAACTGCTGTCGAGACACAGGAGGGCTTAGAAAAAAAATGCAATAACAAGTAACAGTTACCTGTAGTAAAGCAACACTCATGCAAAAACTGCAGCAGAACGTAATTTTTTCTCTGTTGATTTGCTTGGATTTAAAAGCTTGTTAAGGTCTTACAAAACGATGCAGGAGAATTCTTCCTACTAGAAATAACAAGACAAATCTGTGATTCTTCTAACTTGGAGAAAGCATGTGATGAATTTATCAAATTTTGTCTTTGTTTCATAAAGCCACACAATTTAATCAAATAACATTTAGCTTAAAATGTTGTCTTCTTTGAAGTGAACAAAGCTGGGACATATCAAAGGGAAACAGCAAATGTAGAAGATACAATTGTTTGTCTGAGAATAAGTTAAAGTGCCAAGTGGGAAAAGGCCCCATTTTAAGCTCCTCAGGTGCTTAATCCAAATAAACAGAAGAGGCAAAATGAGGGAAAATAAATATACTGTTTCCTAGTGTTATCTAGAAATGAAGAATACAGTTTCACAAAACTTTTTCAGATTTCTATACCTCTAAGTATTCACATGGGGGGCTAGAGATCAATGTAGGAGGAAGGGAGATCTGTATTTTGCTCAAATATATGAGAAACTGTTATGATTAAAAATTGGTATGGTTTTGCTTCCAGTTTTTCCTCTGACCAGAAAATATGTCTTGGACTTAGAAAAAAATCCATGATAAAAATTCAATTAACTGGTGATAAAACAAATCTTTTCAGCAGTGATCTATGTGGTTGAAAAGTTCCCTATAGAATCTTGGTTTCTCATTGAAAGCAAGAGCAATTTGGTCTCAGGAATGTAAATTATAACCCAAAATTTTGTTGAGCTGACCCTAAATAACCCACCTAAAATAATGTACGAAATATATCATGGAGTCAAAGAATAAGACAGCGTCTCCTGGCTCAGAGGTTGTTTTTTAGTTTGTACAGAGCAGGATAAATTGCACTGAACTGCACCACATAGTGCCACTGAAAAAATAACAGCAGCAGTTAAACCATTTCCTGCAATAGTTACCAAGACTGCAACAGTGTAGATTTAGTCTAAATTGTTTTATTTAAGTGCAGGCACATCCTTTGTCCCTTACAACATCAGGAGTCACCAACTTAGTGGTGACTACAAAGAACTGAATATTGTTTGATTTTAAGGAATCTTGATTGAATATTCTAAAAATTTTCCAAATTTACACGCTCAAATAAATAAGTTAGGAAAATATTTCTTTTTAATTGTGCAATAACGATGTAATGGAATTCTGACTGTTTACTGAAAACATATTTCTGCAAAATATGGTGTCAACAAGGCAGAGGGGAGAGAAGGCAGAAAACCATAAACAACAGAATTTCCACCAAAAAATTTGCTTCGGTCTGAATTATCTACACCCTGTACGTAAACTAAAGAAAATCAGCTTGGAAATAAAAAGAGGTTTATCTGGGTAATGGGCAGAACTAGAATTCCTTAGAAAATATGCCAATTTGTTTTTCATTCCTCAGCATGTACTGTCATGAATTAGACCCCATGCAATGACTAAAGAGGAAAAGTGACTAGAGTTACTAATTGCTGAAACAATAAATACACATACAGAAAAAAAAAGTCTCTAATAAATGTTTTGATGAATATTAATGGTATTTCAAAGAACATGTCAGGGGAAAAAAAGGAAAGAAATATCCAGCTGGCTGCCTGAAGGATTTATATTTTGATAAACGACAAAAATGAAAGAAAATAAATCTCATATCCAAGTCAACTGTTTCAATATTCCTAATTAATTTTTGTCTACAGGAAAACATTAGACATTCCAGGATTTGAAAGCAAGACGCATTCCACATCTTTATTAATCATATCTCTGGTATTAGAAGGGATTTTCTATCTTAAACTGAGTCAGAAAGGTTTCATCTGATCACTTGTCATTTATTATACACAATATTTTGAAACTGAATCATCTAGCACTTAACTAGAGACTACTTGCAAAAACCCCCTACTTTGACAACTAACATAAGAAGCAGCATTTTGGTCCCACTGTCAACTGATTGAGCTCAGTGACCTCAGTCCCGGCTCATTATCTAATCCTAGGGGATGCTTGTGGTAGCAGTACCCATGTTATACACAGGCAGCTGCCTAGAAAACTTCTTTGTCAGTGTGTCAGAGAGCTTCCTTCTGGAAGAAACCTGCTCTTACACTGCATCTCTTGTCCACTGCACTGGAGGTAAGGATGTCACTGGATGATACCAGAAGAGAGCTTGTACAGATTCATCTTCTCTTTCCTCAAAGCTCATATGATGCCTGTAGTTCAGCATGGGCTTGGGGCCAAACTCTACAGACAACATACAGGAAACCACAATAGAAAAGCAATACTTGCTTGAATTTTCTTATCAACCATTATATTAAACACATTTACCTTTTATATTTTCAAAATCCTACTTATTTTACATGTGCGTTATTTGTATTGTTATTTCCCAATTTTCTTTGTTAATTCTCTTGTTACTGTGTATTGTTTCTTACTAGCTACATTTAATCCTTTCCCACAAAAATTGCCATGAAATAGCCCTTACTGCCATTCCATCGCCTATATCATCCTCTAATAATCAGTCTTTGTTTCTCTTTTAATTTCTTTGGGTTTGGGTTTTATTTTTTTAGTTTTTTATTTGTTTTTAAATTTTTTTGCTGTATTTCATATATATAGATATAATGTATGTATATATGTATATGTATTAAATATATATGTGTGTGTATGTATATAAAATGACAACTTCTCCTGTTTCCTCCTCACATTTTTCCCAGCCGTTGTGTAAAAACGGTGAATCTGTACACTTTCATAAGCCACCTTGAAAATGCAAGTACGGAAAATTGTTAGGAGCTGAAGTACTTAATTTCAGAGAGTATTTCACTTGTCTGTATGAATACACATAATTACAAAGCAAGGCTTCAGAATACTGGGGAGGGTAGGATGTGAACACAGTAGATGCTTTTTCCAGTTTTTGTGAGGTTTTGGAATTTGGAAGATATCTGACAATTTTTGTTGCTAAGGAAACTGCATCTTTTAGCTCTATTTTCAGACCTGTTTCTTCTGATTTTATTGCTACTGAATATTTCTTGAGGAAAAAAAATTCCATCTTCTAAATACAATACAGGTAACATTCCTACTTGGGTAAAAATATTGGGAAAATGTGTTTGGAGAAACACGTATGAGTATTACAGAAATTGACAGATACTGAAGAAAATGTATTCTGTCTAAAAATCATTCTAATTGCCATACTTTTTCAAACGGGTCCAGTCCCTCAATGTTGCCAATATTAAAAGTTTAGAGACAGATGAATTTTCAGAAGGCACACTGAAAGGCCTCACTACAGGATTTTTAGTTCATTAGTTTTTTTCCTAATCCTGGGAAGCCATCATCTTTTCTTATAATAGGTTATTTGGTTAGTCTCTTCACATTGTTAATATTCCGTTGCACTACATTCTATTGCTTATTAGGGCATTCCACAAATAGCTATTCTCAGAAATTAAAACATGTATTCGTTTTCTGTTCATTCTGTGTGTTCCTCTCTGCACATGTTATGGAAGAACAATTAGGAACACTCATTTTGCATTTCAAACCTATTTAGGCATAATATGAAAGAATTAAATCCTGATCAGATTCACTGCTTGGATATAAAGCATTTCCACTTCTATTGCATCTTCTATGGGACAAGGTGGAAAGGACTGAACTTTGCATTCTAAGAAGTCTAACTTCACCTACCTGCCTTCACCTACCTTTACAACTCTTAGTAGTTTTCAAAACTCATTTATTACCGTAAGTATGGAATTGTTTTCCCTTCCAATTACCTTTATACTCCTTAGGGAAAACAGTGACTTATTCAGAAATTTTACGTCTATTTTCAATAACTTGGACAATTAACAGGCCAATTTGTAATTTTGCTCAAAGAATTTGTATGTAACTTTTTTGGGTGAGTAATTTCTTCAGGCATATCTCTTGACTTGAAAAAAGACTATGCACATAGAAGAACTCTTTGTACAAAGTTCAGAATAGCTTATTTTGAGTTATAAGTTTTTTGGGGAAACCTGTTGGCCTGGAAAGCAATGCTTTGCGTAATATCTG